>JASKGN010032075.1:0-14432 GCA_030556245.1 Falagria sp. GC000072 | reverse complement strand
GTAGCTACCAAAAAATTTAATTTAAATTTCAGCAAAAAATTGTAGCAACCTGTAAACATAAAGTATATGTAATACATGTCGCGTGGCGTGTAAAAGCAAAGGGGTAAATTGATTTAGAGAGTATAAGCCTCTTAAATATAAAATATACGTGATATAGCGTAAAGTGGCGTCCAGTATCCGTTGGGTAAACAGCAAATCATCGAAAAGCATACAGCCATTACACAGCTAAACCAATAAGTTATTACGAGCGAGCGGGTTGGTTTTCTCGTTCGTTCAGGAGCAGGAGCATCTTCTGGGTGAACTCGTCGAATGCGTTCGAATGCCGGTTGCAAATACCTCCACTCATATCCCGATCCGCATCCTCATCCCCAAAAGCATGTATATATATCCATATCTCTCAACTTATAAACCGTCCTAAATCTCCGGCGAGCAAATCTGCGAGCGTAGAAACACACGAGAGCACGTTTATAGTTAAGATCGCGGAGATCCCGAAACCATCCGAGCGTGCAATAAACTTGGGGCTTAAGTGAACCGCATGACTGCAAGGTAAATGTTACAGTTTCGACGGCGGCGCGAGAGGTGGGTTGGTGGTGGCAGGAGGCAACTCACTCCAGAGATATCTTCTTGAGCGTGAAACCTCTGAATTTGTGTATTCGCACGTTTGGATGACTGAATAGTCATGGAGCGAGAGGTGTTGGGATTGGGGGACCGAGGACGATTCTCGTTTTCATTATTTATGACGTCATAGCGAGCAAAGGTCGTCCCAAGTTCTAGCTAATAATTGCTCTATGTGTTAAGTCTCTGGGTATAACTCATACGAGTGGTGCTGCAGATGGAGGAAGAGGTGACGGTATCTTAAGCGCAAACCCAAGAATCTCGCCTAATGTCGTCTTCGCTGGCTGTCGGTGATTTACGACACTTCGAAATCGAGGGCGCTATATAATTCCGCTAATCTACCTCGCCATAACCCGTTCGCGTGCGCATTGATTGCCCACCAACTTAAACTGCCGTTATGTTATGCCGATTATTATCGACTCTGTTTCACCATTTTGCAGCAACCAAACCAACCCTTTCCTATCGCAACAACAACTTTCCTTCAAGGAGTCGTCGAAGAAAAAGATTTCAGGATTCCAATCGGGTTCGAACTTTGTTTGGAGGGATGGGAGGAAGGAGTATATATGATATTTAATAAACGCTCGTTCGCTGGTGTAAATTAATAATATCTTCTATCTAATAAGCAGGAAGGACTGGACCTCTTCCTTGAATTTATATTGTTAGTCCTTCTTAGGTATACACTTGACCGCATAAATTCGATAGCTAGTAGCTACATATAGGGGTTGGTTCTCTGGCTACTATACTCGAGTCAGTTAGCCTAGCTTTGCAATAAGAGTTGAATTATTGCTCTTCGAATCCCGTAAACTATTACAATAACGGCCGCATTGCTGCTTGCCGTAATCCTTAGAGCAATTATTAAGGCGAAGGCATCAATTAACGCTAATGAGCTGGAGTGTGTCCAACATTGATCTATAACGTTTACTCATTTGCTTATTATTTCTTGTTTGGTTTGTATATCTTTCAAACGAAAAAAAATCATTTTTTAAGCTACGTTTTTATGGTGGCGTCGTAGGCGTAACAGGCGCGAAATTTTCAACCAATAGAAAGCCTACAAAAATGCTCGTTTCCTATTGGTTAAAACTTTCGAAAACGCACCTTTAGAATAGAATTTAAACAAAAAGAAAAAACTCTATGATGCCATTGTACTAACTTGATTAGCAAACCGCTACGGACCATTAACACCAAGAAGAACAAGTAGAGTTGGTTGCATATTTGAAAAGAGTCGCGCGACGTCCAGCGTAATAGCCGCACCGAGAAAAACATTAATGCGACCGGTAAAAGCACTACTTTTACACGTGGTAGAACACCCTACGTCTAACTAACGGTCAAGTCGACGCTCGTTTTTCACACCGAAAAGGCTTAACAGCGTAAAGCACGTTTTTACGCTCTTTAAAATACCCCAACCTGCTGTTTTCCCAACTACCACTACTTTTACACACCTCTGTGCCTTTATCCTTTTGACATTTCCTCCCACCCCTTTCCTCGAAAATGACTACTAACTATTTACTTTATTCGTTTATAATTATTACAAAACTAAAGTGTTTTCCAAATTAAATTATTCGCAAAGTTAAACTTCGAAAATGTTCAAAGAGATGGCGCTAGAAAACCAAATTGAAAATCAATTTTAATACCCCATCATTATTATTAAAGATAAACCTTGCAAGAGATAATGTTTTCCGCTGTAGAGCATTTCTCGAAGCAAATTGAAGTCGTTCAATGATTGTCCGTTTGACCAAAGCGGAAAACCTATGTCCGTCCGGTAACCACCACAAAGCTAACCGAACAAGATTGTAGTCGAAGACTAGAGGAGGCTATCCGGTGGGTGGTTAAGGACCTGTGCGGCGGTCACGTCATTCATATCTGGGTAATGTCTTGTCCGTGGGTTATTGGATGTGTTAATACCGGTGTCCGACAGCCCATAAACAGAAGACGGTTTGGCGCAGATGTCGCCGGACAGTCGTTACGTTCTGATTACGTCACTTCGGTCTCGTAAAACCGAGACGACGTAGTTTCGAACTTTGGTTATTTAGCTTCAGACGAAAATGTTCGAAAATTAAAGCAGAAAAAATTGAATTTAGGATATGATGATAAGTGTTAAATGTACAGAGTGGTAAATAACAATAAATTGTCGACAACGGGCAGCAGCAGATTATAATTGATGTTTTAAATTATATTCAGGAGTGGAAAGTTGTCGGGCGGCGGCGTGGTGGGTCCAGGGGCTGGAGAACATAACCCGGTTTAATTTATACGTAGCGAAGAGTATAATTTGGTGTAGGACGAATATTATATATAAATCAAACATACACGTATTATATGCATGAGAGGGGATTACAATAATGGCTCGGCGGGCGACGCTTGGCGAGTAGAAAGAGGCGCGTGATTGAAGTTATCTGAGCAATATTTTACGGCGCGAGTTAGGCGTTTATAATTGCGCAAGAGGCGAGCTTTTGTTTGCTTCGGCGGGGGCGGCGTGGTGTGAGTGTGCACTTACATGATTCGGCGAGATGTGAGTGAGACACGTTCCGAAAGGGCTCTGATACGGACGAGTTCTATGCGCCAGCCAGCGGTTGCCATATCGTCAAAACGTAATTTCGTACGACGGCGGCTGCGGGGGCAAAACCCCTTGATACTAATAACAATAACGATAACTATAGATAACTATATATGTATATGTACGCCATCGGACATTTGCTGGACAGCATTTGAATTCTGCATGAGTCGCTACTTTTTACTCTTTGACATTTCGTTATGGTCGGGTATCTTCGTCTTTTTTTCGGTTTCGCCATGTTACTTCCAACTTTTCCCGTATTGTGGCGTTAGTTACACCACTCATTTTTAAAAAAACAAGAAAAAGAACGAAAAATTGGTAAATCGAAGATTAAACAAGTGAAAAACGGTGAGTCGCTACTTTTTTACTCTTTGACATTTCGTTATGGTTGAGTATCTTCGGTTTTTTTCGGTTTCACCATGTTACTTTCAACTTTTCCCGTATTGTGGCGTTAGTTACACAAGTCATTTTTAAAAAAACAAGAAAAAAGCAAAAAAATTGATAAATCAAAGATTAAACAAGTGAAAAACGGCGAGTCGCTACTTTTTTTACTCTTTGACATTTCGTTATGGACGAGTATCTTCGGTTTTTTTTCGGTTTCACCATGTTACTTTCAACTTTTCCCGTAATGTGGCGTTAGTTACACCACTCTATTTTAAAAAAACCAGAAAAAGGGCAAAAAATCGATAAATCAAAGATTAAACAAGTGAAAAACTGTGAGTCGCTACTTTTTTACTCTTTGACATTTCGCTATAGTCGGTTTCCTTCGATTTTTTTTCGGTTTCGCCATGTTACTTCCAACTTTTCCCGTATTGTGGCGTTAGTTACACCACTCATTTTAAAAAAAAACAAGAAAAAGAACGAAAAATCGATAAATCAAAGATTTCAACAAGTGAAAAACGGTGAATCGCTATTTTTTTACTCTTTGAAAATTTGTTGTGTTCGGGTATCTTCGGTTTTTTTCGTTTTCGCCATGTTACTTCAAACTTTTCCCGTATTATGGCGTTAGTTACACCACTCATTTTTTAAAAAAACAAGAAAAAGGCAAAAAAATCGATAAATCAAAGATTAAACAAGTGCAAAACCACTTCGTGAATGTTCGAAGGATAACGTGATGGCGCTACTAGTGTAACACGAGGAGAGATGGAATAATAACTCACGCCAATTCCAAACGCCATTTACTTTATTTATGTAGCGCGATTCATCATACACTTTGATTAGTTTATGGCTTTTATGGTGCGGAATGTGAGTTACGCTGATGCGAGTGTTTCTACACATCAGTGCGCCAATCGAACGAACCAACGAACGAACGGTACCTATTTCGGCGAAAAGTTTATCAATATTTATTGCGTCGTACTATTTACATGCGAAAACGCATCGACATTGACTCGTTGTAATGTTGCTCGCGTTAATTTATGTCTTCAATCAGCAGAAAATCATCACGCGATTTCTACTCGGAATGCGCGCGGATAGGCACAGCTTTGCGGACGTTGCGGTATTAGTTCGGGTCATCGTTTATCCATAACATTCGAAGGATAATCGATGGGTCGTCCTAGTCCTATGTTGTTTGCAATGGATTTAATAAAACTGACGCGATTATGATTTACGATCTTTTAAACTTGTTACAATTCCGAATTCGTTGTTAATTCATTTCTGTTTTGCAGAAAATGCTTCTTCCAAATGAGAAGGAAGAAAGTGCCAAGTGGCATCGTAGATCGTAGTTATTGGAACCCTGGGTGAGATAAAGAGTGCAAGAAGGGCGCAAAACATATCAGGTTCCTCACCGTTGCACATCCCTCAACGCGCGACTCGGTGATGGGTTTTCGCGCTGTGGCGGAAGGGAGATGTACCCGTTTGCTATTGCATGGCGGATTTTTAGCGCAGATAAAAATAAATATATCGCATCTACATGCGGATGCAGATGCATCGGCGAAATGCGAAGGGGGACTTTATTTACGATATTAAACTCGGTCTTTATTCCTTTATTCCTTCTGTGTTTTGTTTATTACTTCACTATACTGAGGAAAATCATGGGGAATTATACTGGATGAGGAATAAATTATCTTTTTTTATCTTAGAATACGAAATTTTACTGTTCGGTATAGTTCGGATGTGTTCGTAAAGATACGTGAACCAATAAGAAGCGAGCATTTTTTTTGTAGTCGTTTCACGGTACAGGAACAAAAAAGTGTCTGAAAATCCTGTATGATGGCGTTAGTGTACAAAATTAAGGAAATGAAAGATTCAGAGATATTTATAAGAAGTTATGTTATAAGGATAATGATAATATCTATAAGGTGCAAGAGATAGTTACCTGTAACACCTGCATATTATGAATAAAGTAAATAAGCCAAGAAATCTAATTATCCTTTAATGTATCGTTAGATTCTCATTACCAACAGATTTTCAAATCCTTTTTTAGACAACCAAAAATACATTCATAAATTACTCAATTTAACAATCTCCAAAAAAGCAGAAAAAATGGTAACCACGAATGGAATGTAAAATCATTCAATTAAATGAAATTTGACGCAGACACTCCTAACTCTCGATTAACCCCAGGCCTCGACTCAATAAAGCCAGCCGAAATAAAAAGGATAATTGAGTAATAAATACTGCGATGCACGAGTGACATGAGTAGATGGGCATGGGCAGTCGGCGATGATGCGATGCGATGGACGCGCTCATAATATAAAAATAAGTTTTTATTGAAACGGTCTCGGTGCGCACACAGAGCACCTACAAAAAATAATAATATCGAAATGCTCTGCAACCTAATGGATGAAAACCTCGTGCGGGAGTTAATTAAACAATATTATAATGTCGGTCGTTGCGCTAATGTCCTCCGATTTCCCATTCTCGCTCTGCGAAAATCTTTATTTCCTCGACGCCAACTACCTATTACTATTATTATCTGATTGGGATTTATATTTCCCTCACTACGGCGTTGCATTTCTTCTCGTTAAACTATTACTTCTTTTTATGGTGTTAATATTTTTCAATATTAATAAAAATGACTTACCTTAACAAGAAATGAATTTAAATTGATCATGGAATCTGTAACAATAGAAAAAAAATTTATTAGTCACTAATGCCACCTAATAAAAATTTAGAGAACAAAAAAATTTGTTCGGTAATCTTCGTGTATGCTCATTCGGTATTTTTCGTATATGATCGTTCGGCATTTTTCGTTTATAATCGTTCGGAATTTTTCGTGTATGATCGTACACGAAGAATACCGACCAAAATTTTTTGAAATAAAATAATCGACCAAATTATTAAGGTGTTAGATATGAGAGGTCAAACGAATTAGAAAGGACAAGTAGAGGAACAGTTAGTTCATCCATGTAAATGTCGTGCGGTATATTTAATACACAGAGAGAGCAAACGAGAATGGCGGGCGTTGGCGTTAACACAACAGGACAATTAATGCAATATAAAATTAATGCGGCGTGTATTTTATGCTTGTCACAAGTTGCGGCAGCAGGCAAACGAGCAGGACTCGTGTCTCTTCTCGGAGGCAAGCATGTTAGAGCCCGGTCGCGTCGTCGACATGTTTAGAGAGTTGTTGGTAATTTGATTCGTCTAACCGTTGTCAGCGCGGATGGGGCACTTGACGACACGTGACGTCGCTAATTCGATCAGCCTTCCGACCCGGGGAAGTCCAGGTTCGCCACCGCAACGCGTCCCGTCACATCTACGACATGCTGATTACACGAGATGTCCTTGTTATGTTCGAAGTGCAGACTACGGTCAACATTGTTTCTAATCTGGCCGGACGAACTCCTTCCATTTATCCTTTCGACTTCGTCAAGTTTAATTTACACCCTTAATGACTTGGTCCTTTTAAATAATATCTAAATACTCCAATTTTTTTTTATTTATTATGAAATTGTACAGACGCTTTAAGGAAATTTAAGACTCGAGGGTAACAAAAATATTCGGGCATATTGCAGAAAAGCGTGTGGCATAAAAAATATAAATAACGAAACGTATTTCCCGTTATTTTTTCCATCAAGAAACGGGGGCGGCTACGAGTTACGCGTATTTCTGCATCTCTCAGATGTTGTGTTTAACTTTTCTGCGTTTTCCATACGCCAAGATTTGTATCTGTATATGTACCGTCGAGAACCAATACTCATACATCCACAAGAGTTACGTATGTGGTACATGTATCGTTTATATAAGTTGTATGTAGATGTGCATGTGAAGGGGTGTATGCGAGAAGTAAAATACGACTATGGTTCACTGCAGTTAGCAGGAGAGTGAAGGGATTGCCATCAGGAAAACGTTTCCCGAAAACGACTTGAACAACTCAGACAGTAATGATTATTGTTTATTGGATCGCGAAACTTGAGAAATTTATGCGAGTTACTTTCGGACGGAGCGAACGCACTTTCCTCTTGCAATATTTGCTACCGACGTCTATAATTCAACTGTTATGACTGCCTAAAAATCTTACCAAATATACCAAGAAATCACTGCTGCTCCAGCTATTTATGACTGCTGTAAATTTTCCAACTTTTGATTAATTAATAAACTGAAACTTTAAAGAAAAATTTATTCGGTAATCTTCGTATTTGATCGTAATTTGAGATGGCGTTAGTATACCAAAGCCGCCATTAAAAAATGTAATATTTGTTCATCCCCAAAATTTAAATATGCAAACGTCAAATCAGCAAATCGTCGAATGCAACGTGTAAAAGAATTAAATACGCTATTAGACTTAAGACGCGAGGTTCATTTCAATAATATGAATAAATATAAGGCAACGAAGCTAGGCAAGCAAGAAGGAAAAAATCCAAACTAAGTACCGATAGAGCTACCCCCGAAGCGCGCGCTCGCGGCACCTACATAATGAGCAGGCACCCGTTAGCGTCACGTTGGGCTGAATCATGACGCAATTTAAACAATTTGTGACTCGAAATAACATTAAAATCTGTCGTCTCCGTACGTACGCCGGATGCGTAAATCAGGATTTGCATCTCACTTATTTTATTCGTTTCTACTTCTTTACTGAGCTTTCTCCTTATCTCATGCCAAATTTGTTTTCGGCTTGTTGAATAATTTCGATCGACTTAAGTTAAAAAAGCTTCGCTGTGCTTTTCAGAACTTACTGATTTAGTTGTAGGAGTATGTACACAATGTTCGATAATAGTTGAGACATTTGCGGGGGATGGAATCTAATAAATATGAACTTTAATTACATTTCGAGGGCGAATAATTTCGAATATTTATGCTAGCGGTGAGGAGCGGAAACATGGCTTGTGCGGTGTTATTGTTTAACTGTTATTGCCACTATAGTTATGTTATAGCTGGCAGTGCCTCGCCTTGCATATCTCTCATATAATACTGAAAGCACTAGCTGGGAATATCTCAAAAGAAAGACCTAAAGTTCCTTCACGAAAACTTTGGCAAATTTAATTTTAATTACCCCAATAAATTTTTTCCAAATTTCAAAATGGCTGCATAAGTCCAAAAAGAAATTTGAATAGTAACAGTAATAGTGACAGACCTATATGGCATTATTAGTTTAAGTTTGGGTTCATGATATAGTTGTCATATATATTTCTGAGCAATAATGGAGTCATATGGCACCAAAGTGCGAAATACTTTAAGAGTCCCCCCTTTTGTAAAGCAAACTTCACTTCAAGTGGAAAAGGGAAGAATCTTAGTAGTACTGGGCACGCGGGTGCACCCTACTTGCTTTAAGATTGTTCCAACTATTTGCGGACGCGCTAATCGTCGATACGGTGGTGAATTATCGGAAGCCTACGACAAGCTAATTGCCATAACCGAAATGTCTTCCTTGCTTTCTTGCAAGAATGTTTCTAACTGCGTGCCAATGTTTCAGTAACTATTATCTACACCAGTCACACCACCTTCATCTATTGCTATTCCTATTATACATTGTTTATTATATTTAATTTTACCCTAATGGCTTCAAAAATCTCATTCGGATGTATTCGTGCTCCATCGTAAATATTCGTGTCCGCTCGCTAATATGTTCGTATGAGCTCGTTAAAATTCGTATGTGGTCGTTAAAATTCGTATGTGGTCGGTAAAATTCATACCTGATCGTAAATATTCGTTTTTTAAAATTAGAAGTAAAAGAACCCGAATGAATCTTAAAGAGATAATTCGATAATAAGTATTCAGACAAAAGTGTAAAAGTTAGGAAGCTTGGCGCCGTGTGAATTCGCTAGTAAAGAATCAAAGTGTCAGAAGAAACATTAACACGTGACACACGAACCGGTCGCATTTCGTCTCTGGCTGGCAATTTTCGGAATTCAAATGTTTTACAAGGGAGGAACTGTCGGCACGCACACGTGCCAAAGACACGTGTAGAAATCGCGAGAGCGCAGCTAATAAACAAGCGGCACGGGTGCGGCTAGATAAATTGAATAACACTTGCAAATAAGCACTTATATTATTTCTTGGCTGGTTGTGACACGGGGCTGCGTGCTGCCCGACAAGACAGACGATATATATCGATGCAACAGCCGCCGACTATTAGCGTCGACGTTTTATGGCCATATCCTAATTACTGCAATGTCCTAAATCACATATGAATATTCGCTCGTCGCAACCCTTCTGCATGGCGCTCGTACATTGCGGTGGATGAAAAGTTCTGGAAAGCTCGTATCTCGCGATAATCATCTCCACCGGGCGCTACTGCCGAATTAGGTGCGTTCGTTTTAACAACAACACGCGTTGCCAACAAATGAATATTGTTAGCTTATAATTCACGTTTTATTGGCGTTTTACATGGGATCCACTCTTGTTCTCGATGCTTTTTATTTCCGTTCGCTATGATTTGTAATTCACGAATTTTATTGAAAAAATTCCTAGCAATCGGAAAGCTTCGTGTCTTTTCGTAAACAAAACAAAAGTGGAGCGAGGAGAAACGCATGAGGGTGGCTACGTGGACGCCATTAGTTAGGGTCAAGCTGGTAAATGATTATTATAGAAGGCGGGATATACACATTTCGTACAAAGTGGCGAGCGATAAAAGTTTATGTATATTGCGTTTTGTGAACGTCGTCGTCATACCGACTTGCCTTGACCATTCCGTCCGCCATGTTTATACGATAGCCGAAACTACCCGAAAAGCTGCTAGTAAACTACAACTTAATTAACCTGGACTCTACTGGAATGTCTCTGACAATGAATAAAAGCGTTTAACCTTTGGGGATGGTCTACCTAATGGTAAGTGACGACACGCACTAACTTTTTCTAATCCCCTTAACATTTTGCGAATATTCTAGAAGCGACATTTTTCGAATAATCTAGAAGCGACATTTTTCTGTTGATGCGACGTTGCCGTCATAATGAAAAGTTATAAGATGGCGGATAGAAGGAAAGCTATTGTATACATATATAAAGGAATATATAGGAATTCGAATTCGTATCGACATCCCGTGGGAGTAGAGGCTTCAAAACGGGACGTGACATCGATGGAGTCGCTCAATTGGGGTCATTTCTAAGCCGAGCATGGTTGCGTTCCTCCGGTGTGTTCATCTATACACGCCACGTTAACACGTCGAAGAGGAAACAAACCGATGATGTTCGCGACGTGCACTGCTCGCTTCATGTTTATTCGAACGTTTTGTTTCTCGCACATTTTGTCTGCCACCCCCTATTGCTACTCCAATTACCTGCCATTCTATTATTGTCTTTGCAATTCTAAGGGCAATTCACGTGCTTCGTTAAGTGAAATTTTATTCATTAGTTCTTATATTGTTAATTACGACACTTTCAAATTCCGCTGTTCCCATAAGGGTGGGTGGAGATAATAAATCGGTATTTTAAGAAGTGGCAACTTGAGTGATCCAAATCGACCAACAATTACAAACTTTAAAAGGGAAGATATACACCGAGATATCGACGCTGACGCTTTTAATTAACATTCCGCTCTCACCTTTTCCCCAAACTAGGAATGAAGGTTGCAAATTGGGGGTAATATCTGCCACTGGGATGAACACAAGCCATCGATAAGAGGAAAACTCTAAGGTACAAGTAATTTTCTTTTCTTCTTTTTTGTTTGGAATTAATTCGATTTAACCTCAACCCAAAATAATGCGACTTAAGTAAAGTAAAATAAACTTTGAAATAAAAAAGAAATGATAATAAGTAATAAAGAAGGATCAGGCACCTTTCTTGTTTCAGGTGCAAGGAATTACCTTAAGACAGAAGAGAAAGGAGAAAGGAGGCAGAGAACGAACGCGTCATGTAATTGCCTCCTTGGATTTCAATTAACTGCGTCTACAAATCAAACTGGTCCCGTCGCCTTTCCGTTTCTAACCTCAACCTATTCGCATTTCAATTGTTACCTATGTAGATATCTCGCTTCCGCTCCCCTTCTTACTTAAATGCAAACGTATAGGTTTACATTCGGATGAAAAGGACGATTTCGTCCCTTTATTTTCTTCAATCCCTTGAATTATGATCAGACTTCGCGAATTACTTACGAATAGAGCTGAGTAATTGGAAGCGAAGTGAAGTGAAGATGGGTTGGCATGGTGACCATTCCCTCAGTGACCATCAAATGATATTACGAAGTGAGTGATTCAACATTTAGCAGGATTATGTTAGTGGACAAGGTGTAAATGGCTCTAAAAAGTCATAATTCGCAACCCGGAATCTTTAAGGAGCGTTTTCATGGTGGCGTCGTAGGCGGGACAGGCTTGAAATTTTCAACCAATAAGAAGCGAGCATTTTTTTTGGCGCCACCATAAAAACACTCCTTTAGGTTTTATGTGAACTTTGCCTTTTTCATCATCTCACGTTTTGATAATAGATAGAATAGAATCCAACACGTGCAAAGAAATTTTAATATTAAAATTCAGAGATTAGGCAACCCATAACCCAATAAACATTTAACCTTAAATAAAAGATGAATAGATAATGTATGAATGCAACATGACAATGTTGGAAATAAATAATTAGCGCTTGCAAGCAAAGAGAATGATTTAAAATGCCAATAATAAATTTCCGGGTGAGAATGAGTGGAAGGCAGGAGGCAGAGCTTTTGTTCGGCGCGAATTGAATGTGAAATATTCGGCGCTCGCCGCCGTCGAAGCGAGCATATATATAAACGAGCATACAGCCACAACGGCCATTCGTCATCGACGTGCGGGGGATTGTTTCAGAAACGGCGCTGCAAATGAGCCAGAACAAATCATGTTTAATTGCATCAAAAGGTCTTAGCATTCGACTTCGGGAGCTATACTGGCCGCCCCTTTCCGCTCCGCTTCTCTGTTAAATCAAATTTATGGATAAACTTAATTTCGTTCGGGAGGACTTCTTCTCTGTATGTGTTTTGTTCCTATTACTTCCTCCCTTATTCCTTATTTTTACTCATCTACTCGGTTATGTAATTATTTAATCATAAAGCTCAAAGTCTAGCTAGAGGTTTAGTTTGGTGAAGAGCCAGAAGGGTAACAGCTTCAGCTTAGAGACGTCACCTCAGAGCAACGGCGAGTTGATGACGACGGTTGAGAACTGGACACACAAAGTTAAGCTCCCTTTAAAACACGCGGGAACTGAACTCAGTGCTTGTTGATGCGAACGACTAAGGATTGGGGATGCTTTCGTCGCAAGGAACACTTTGATGTGGCGACGAGGGCGGACAACTCGTTTGTGCATATCATCTCGACGCCCTCTGTAACCCGTTACCTGTTACAACCTAAATCTTACAAACGGAATTATTGCTTCTGACTCTCGAGGCGCATACCTTCGCGTTGTCATGTTTTATTAGATAATATCCAATTCGGTTTATATTCTAACTCTACGCGGCTGGTTATATCTTATGACTGCTGACAGCGATTGTGTTTTGTCTTTGAAGGATTATTCTATCCTCAAAGATCAAAAGGTTAAGGTTAGGTTTAAACATCTACCCGAATGAATTTTTAAATTCCAAATGTGACATTATAAAAGATGATTAATTGACGGTGTATTTTTGTCGGCAATAATTTCAGTTTTCGTTTCCACACCGGAACTTCCGATGCAAGTTTCGCGAAAAGGAGCGACGACAACGATATATTGCCGCGAGCGTTAATACACCACGCGTTCGCCACATTATTACCCTCGCATCTCGACTCCCCAAAACATTCTGTTGCTAAATACTTACTCCAAAAAGTACGACGTTCACCTTGGTGTACAACAAAAGATCGCGACGTGTAACCAAACGAATGTCGCGAATGTCGGTAATAACAACGAATAAATAAGAGCAGCCCCCGACAAGGAAAAAAGAGTACTGCTGGAATAAACAAATGAGCATGAGGAAACATCCCCGAATAATTTATGTTATGTATTTCCACTTAAAATTTTGCGAAAATTGTAAATTTAATTAATTGGTAGAAAAATTCCGAAAACTTATAATTGTACTATGTATACTAACTATCCTGTAGCAAGTGATGTTAATTGGGGATGTTGCACCTCACGATTATTACAAGCTATACAACCTTGGGCTCTACCCACATTCCATCGCAAATGAAGGAAAAACAACACATTTTCCGTTGGAGGAAAGCAAAATGTTGTTTGTATGTGTGCACCCCTCCGCCGTGGTGAATATTTATGATTTTATAAATTAAACGTCGACGACGCCTGTAATTTTCCAGATAGAAACAATAGCGCGAAATAATTCGGTAGCAATTCCACTGGCGTGAACGCGTTCCGGTCCGGCTCATTCGTAACAATTTAGTCCAGCTGGCACATGATATTACGGGACATCACATATTTATGGCTCGACCGCGTCGGAGGAGGGCTGTGTCGCTTCTCTATCTTTCAGGAGGACAACATTCTCCTCCTCGTTATGTTCCGTTCCTAATACCGCGCCTCTTTTGGTCAAGTAAGTAATTACAACACTGTGGACACCCGCCAACCTTTTTTTCCCCTTCTCCTTTCTATTTTCTTTTTTTATATTTAGAAATTTTGGAAATAAAAAAATTTCTGGGAAGAATTATAGAATTGACGACAATCCTTGCTTCTTTTGGAAAAGCTTTTTGGTGCCAGTTTATTTAAAAATTTTGGAAATAAAAAAATTTCTGGTAAGAATTATAGAATTGACGACAATCCTTCCTTCCTCTGGAAAAGCTTTTTGGTGCCAGTTTGCCAATGTCTGAAAGTGATGGTCTCTAATCGAAACCTGGCGTCACAAATCAGCCAAACGTTTGACAGTGTCATTAAGAACGACCGCTTGTCAGCCATACTTCATGCCGTTAGACGATATCGTGTGCGCTATCATTCCCACCCTTCGTCTTTGTAC
>JASKGN010032071.1:0-15641 GCA_030556245.1 Falagria sp. GC000072 | reverse complement strand
TATCGATATATTCGATATATCGATATATTTTATTCGATATAATTTTATATCGATATACGAAAAGCGATATATCGTTCCATACGATATATCGATATATTCAATTTTGTTGCCATCCCTATACAGGCGTGATAGGAACGAAATTTTCAACCAATAGGAAGCGAGCAATTTATTTATTTCTTTACCATGGTATGAAAACAACAAATATGCTCGCTTCCTATTGTTTGAAAATTTCGTTCTTGTCACCAGTGGCGGATTCTCCTATAAACGGTTGAGACGGCCGCCTAGGGCCCCGAGGCCCAGCGGGGCCCCTAGGCGTTTTTTTTTTGCTCATCGACTCCTCTCAATTGTTTTTTTTTGCTCATCGGTCTTTGGATTTCCCGTCTGGGACAAGACTCGCCACTGCCTGTCATGCTTGTAACGCCTGTCACCCCTACAACACCTCAATGAAAATGAGCCTTTATTAATATTTAAAGCTCAAATTAAGAAAAAGCAACCAAATATATGGCTGGCAATAATTTATAGCTAGGTTTTATGGATAACTTCTCACCGATAATACACGATCCGTTACATCTACTTATACTCGAGCTTACTCCAATAGTCCACGAAAAGTAAAGTACACGGCTGCGAATGCGTACGGAAAAATACTATAGTATGATTATACTCAAATGCTTACCTCAAATACAAAAGCTAACTTGGCTTCATTATTTGTATGTGAATTATTTATCGAGTGCAGTTATATTATTCATTTAAATGACGAAATTGGTATTATAATTATGGTGACAATATTTATCAATCAAATTAAAATCAATAATATTATGAATCGACATTCACAAGTAATAAATGATTTATTGAAACATGTGAAAACAATAAATTTCTAAAATTGATAAAAATATCAAATTCCAGAATCTTAAAGTGCAAATATTACAATATAAAACTATAATAATCATCTTTGTTTATTAGCCTCAATGGCAACATTGATGAGATCATTTCCCAAGAAGAAATCAGTAGCAACAATGTTAACGTCCTTTGTCCAATCCTCTCGAAACCAAGTTGTCAAATACCTATTCACATCATCAGCTAGTTTTCTTAAACTGTTGGTTCTAAAAATAATGTCCAATGGTTTGGGAGTTAATTCAGCCATGATAGCCCACATTGGATTGAATATTGTGTTATGACTTTTGATAGAAGACGAAATAAATGATTTTAAATCACCCACATTGGACTTATCACCCCAATGTTGTTGTAAAGGATTCCACAGCCAAGAATACTCTCTTGCAATTTCTCTTTGTCCATAACATATTATAAGGGTTTTATTCTGATGCCAAATTTCATTCATAGTTGGTCCCTTTCCAGCTTGAAGACCACCGGGAGGTAAAGCCAAATGACCAAGTTCTCTTTGAATTACACTCACTAATCTGCGATGAATATCAGCATCGGGTTTAGATGGATACGGGAATCTATGAAAATCCAATACAACCACTTCTCTTGGAGCTAGTTCCATAAATTTTCGAATTTCTTGAAGAATTGGAACGAGTTTACCAATTCTTACTAAATCATGATTTATGAAAAACCTAAAAGTTTATTAAATATCGATTAAAATTATTAAATTCAGAATATGATTTCTTTACTCACCCTTCATCAACATAATATCCAACCCTGAGATCAATATACCTTACGCCGAAAACCAACTGGGTCCAAACACTTCGATCTTGATTAATAATATAATTCTCAAAAAACAGTTTGTAGTTTCCTGCATAAGCTCCGGAATTGTGTGTACCAGGAATGAAAAGATTACCGATTCTTTGATCTTTTATATGATCCCTAAAAATAAAAATGAAACATTTTTGACACTTTATATTATTATAAAAATAATTTTAGTGATTTTACTATATTATTTCAAAAGTATAGAATAATTAAAAATATTAACAACTTATAAAAAATATAAATGTGAATACATATTGTGAAAATACCTTTGATTTTATACCTAATATCGTTCATCCATGTCGGATTGATGCCCAAACAATTAGTGTCAATGATATCCGAACCGCGAAACGATGCAATCCAATATGGAAAACATTTCCGGCCAGAATCCACCAAACTCATGTTTAATTGATATTCCCAATTACCAGGTAACCATGGCTGTCCAAATCGGACTTTGGTACGATAAAAGCCTTCTGGGTAGTAGTTTGCGTTGATTAAGACCTTAGGCGGTGCTTCCTCCTATTTTGCAATCAAGCACAAAGATTAAAGGTGATCATTAAAACATTAAAACGACTTGCATACATTGTAAATAGGTACATTTCATTTTAATTTTATTAATCGAGATCTAGCAAATTGGACGAGAGTCTTAGATTAGGAACACGATAAGAGTCTGAGGGAAACGTTAATGCATTAGTGCTAATTTACCAACTAGGCCAAGTTCTTCTCTTAACTTGAATAAGTAAATTTACTAATTTAACAGTTAAGAGTTTGTAATTCTCTTAACTACATTAAGAAAATTTATTTCAAAATAGGAATTTGAATTAAATTATAATTTTACTTACATTTCTATCTCTGGGGTTGTAATCGAAAAGTCCTATGTAATCAGGTTTAATATCACGAGCTTTTTCACATTTTGATATCCAGTTCAATTCAAGATACGTGTCCTTCAGCGAGGAAACGGTTAAGTGCACCTTACCGCATTTTTTAGTACCTGAACAATAAAAAATGATTAAATAGTATCAAAACGTTTTTAATTAAAAGAAATTAAGAGGAAATAAAATCTGCATCAAAACATTTTAAAACGCTGTAAAATCCTTTTATTATCAATAAAAGCAGCTTTTATTTGCAATTACATACACTTTCTCGTAATAGAACTAAAAGAACTTGAATGCAAATAGGTTTGTAAACCGTTAGGATCAATAACACTTTATAACAAATTTCCGAAGTTCAAACAAGCAAAAATTTAATTGAAGACTCAAAATAATTGAATGTATTGTTGGATAACAAAGAAATATAATTACAAATACCGCATAATTAGGTTTTTATTAGAAATTAGAATTAGTCATCCAATAATTTAAAAAATTGTTATTACTAGGAAATGTTGTTTAGAGAAATCCATTCAATTCAATAAAACGGGAAACAAAATAATGAAAACCTTCACGCATTACAATGTTAAGTGGATGATTCAACTAATTACAGTAATTACTTTGTTGTTATAGCGTCAAATTGCAAAAAACACTAATTATTATCTCGACATCAAGACTGATGTTTCACATGACCAGATTGAAATGTTTTTAGTGAAGTGTAAAACATATATGATAATTGCACGCTAACCAAAATAATAAAATAAAAACAAACAACAAATTTGTGAGGTCTATAACTTTGCTTTGGAATTACAACCGACAATCGACGCATATCATCAACACGCGAAACGACGTCGTTCGCCTTGAATAGAACGATTAATAGGGCTACAACTGGATACTAGATCATCTCTAATGCACGAAACGAAACGCAAGTGATGATAACACATCTTGGAACAAGATCTCAATGAAAAAATACCTTAAAGTTGTACTACAAAGAAAGAAAAACTTTATTATTACTTACTTAACGTAGGAGTAGGTAAACCTTTAGCACAATCTTTTCCTATCAACACTGCAATAACAAAGAAAAATAATGTCCAACTAAGATTCATTATTAACAGAAGTAGTCCTAACTACACAAAGTTTTTCCACTTTTACGATTATCAAGATTACAATCACCTGATTTCGTATGTTTATCTAACAAACTATTATTTTTTCCTTATCATTGTTCAAATTTATTACATATTATTTATGCTTGCAAATCTTATTCAATGACACTACTAGTTGTAATTTATTAGAAAAGTTTGTTTGTTTTACGGAGTTTACGTCGCGTCGTAAACTCGTTCGGAATACGTTGTAAATAACGAAAAGCACAATTATCAATGTATTTTTATTAGATGTGTAAAGGGAGGTAGCGCGCGCTTTTATACTCTCGTTAGCGGCAGCAACTTTGTAGTGTCGGCGGCCTGGTTGCGACGACGACAAATCGCCAACAACTAGCAGAAGGATCGAATTGGTAGCAGTGGTAGCAGCTTCATCAACGCGCACCGACGACTCGTGAATCATATTAAAACGGATCACAGCCGACCGCGTATTGTCATGCAAATTGGCTATTGCAACGACCGGCGCGCGCTTTTTATTCCTTATTCAATTTGTTTCCGATTGCTTTAGCTTAAAAAATCTTATTTCGTTTCTTTGATTCTAATCCTTACATCTATCATGTCATTTACATATGAATTCGTTATATTGATTTTAATTCTATACAATATAGTAAGATTAATAAAAGCTTTTGTTTCTTATTGTAAGAAAATTGAGCTTAGGATTCTTGATTTATTCTTTTCAATTCATACTCATGTTTTGCAACGAGGATCAAGGAGCATGAACTTTTACTCTATATGTATTTTGGGTTGCCTATGTTAAAACTTCATTTTAGAATTATTTGTACAAAAATTAAAATTTTCTGTATAAGAAATATATAATTAAATAACTGTTGTTTTATTACATATTTAATCTTTATAAATGACATTTATCAAATTTCTAATTGGTTTAATTAATTATAACTCACAAACATGATGTAAAAAACGCAGGTACATAAATATTGTCTTATTTCTGTATACTTTTCTAGGTATTTTGTTAATTTACAAATAATGATTTATTTCAGTGAAATGACACAAAAATAATAAGTAATGTTCCAACGTTTGCAAGTCTCATTTCATTTGAAAATATTTCTTAAAACTATTTATACATAAAATTCGTATACTCAAATTTAACTTATCTTTATTTATCGTTGTTGGATAATATGGAACTTTAGTTTTATAGTTTAGTAGTTAATCAGAAATACAGTTACAAGAAATAGTTTAAAGTACGGATTTAACATGATAACATTGAATGTGTAATATTCGTACTGTACAAGACATAATTAAATAACTATTTAACATTAATTAACACTACAATTAAACAGTGGTAACCTACTGACTATATACAAGTGAGGTAGAAAACAAATCAGTCATATTGCTTTGTTTCGGGTTTTGTATGTTCAATATTGTTGTTGTTCTTGCATTACTTTTGTGTTAAAAATTAATGCATTATGCTACACTTTTGATATTGAGTAAAATGTTTACTTATTTTCATAAAAATTACGTATGTAAAGTAAAGGAAAACATCTTTGGATAATATAAAAGTATAAAAATATAAACAATAATAAATATTCCTATTTACAATTATTCAAGTTTTACGTTTCAAATCTGTAGACATGATATGAAGCTCAACATCAGAATTTAATAATACAAAATTGTAATTTTCATATCAAGCTTACAGATTTCGGATTGTATCACTTTAATTCAGTTCGAGTTAGACTTATTCAGTACGAAATGTATTTAATTGGCTTGTTGCGTGAGGAGATTCAGTAACTCAGCATGGTCCATGTTATTAAGCGTCGTCATATCAATACCTAAAGCCACTGCGACGCTTTCCATATCTAGTCCAAATGATTTGAGCAATTCGATGAAGTCCATTTCTTCTCCCGTGAAAGGATTATGCAGACGTGGACAAGAATGATTACATTGAGGCCACGTACAACGTTCTAGCCGACGATGAGAACCATCTTGATTGGAACGTTTTTGTGTTCGCAGGACTGACCTTTGTGGTCTTGGATGTTCTGTAGGTCGAAGAATATTTGATTGCTGATGGGGCTTCCTATTTAGATTGCGATTTTTATGCTCTCCTCGATGTTGTCTACGACCTAAAATTATAAGATGAAAATTAACAACATGATCACTAACAATTTAAGGTTATTTTACCTTTTCTTCTTCGGTTTTTCTTATTTGCATTGTTATCATTACTATTCTCATCGTGTTTGTTATTTTTAGTGCCTCGTTGTTGATCTCTATGTTTCTTCCGCCTTCGTCGTTTCCTCTCACCATTGTTGTCCTTTGGAGAAGTTTTGGATCGTCGCTTAACTTTTGATTGAGTATTGGTTTGTGGTTCGTCAGCTAATACCGACGAATTTGTAGTTCGTCGAATAACATTTTTCAATGGCTGTTCCTCCCAATTGTGTAATGCTTCAGCGATGGATACATCATCGATTTGTATACTTTGCCAATCTCTTTTTGTCAACACAGAATGTGAAATGCAGGAAGGAGCGAAAACTGCCGTCACATTTTCGAAACTATGCCTAAGGGCATCACCCATTTTGTGAATGTAATCCCACTGTTGTTTAGTCACTGGGGCACCAACATTATCCACATCCATTTGAGCTTCGTCAAATAACCATTGGAACACAAACAAAGGGGCTTTCAAAGTAGGATATAGCAAATATCCGAAGTAACACCTCCATGGTTCGTCTAAATACATCTGTCTACATAACCTTGGCACCTTTCCTTGCCACAATTCCATTCCTTTGGTGATCAACTCTACTGGGAGTTTGCCATTGGGAGCGTACGGCGTTCTATCCAGAAACCAACCTGAATCTGTGACACCTCTTACAGCAATATGCCGTAATTCCAACATGTCATGCAACAATTCTTGAACAGGGTCAAGGTTGATCATTACACCAGTACCACCAGCACTGCTTCCAGCTAGAAGTAAATCTGTACTGTTTTCTAGACCTAAAGGCACCAAATCTCTCACAACTTGCTGCACCACTGCTGCTCCCATAAAAGTGAACATTCCTTCGCGTGTTGATTTCGATCCACTCCAGGAATCACTCGTACAATATGGAACGAAAACATGATTGGCATTCCACCAATATGGATTCTCGTCTTGGTTTGGTGAAAGGATACCTCCAACTATAAATATATTTTATTGGAATTTTGATATTTAAAAGGAAAACATATTATTATTTGTGGTTAAAGCAATAATTTCTCTTGAAATCGTGACTAAATTGTTCTAAAACTCTAAGAATAAATGTCAGCCGACTTTCCAATAAATAATTAGTTGAAAATTGTTTACGTGCTGTTAAAGGGAAACAAAATGTTAATATAAATTGAGAAGCTTACTTACCATCGCGGGTTTCTGGCCAATGAGCTGAAGTCATATAATGTCTTTGTCTTAACCATCGATTATGACAACTGTATTTGTCATAACAGTACCATCCTCCTTCAAGAAAAACTATCCATTTCTTACTGGTATGTGATTTTCGTAAGTAAAACCTATAAATGAAATATTTCATTAGTAATTTTGATATATAAGGATAGTAAATAATGCGCAATTAAAATGAATTAGAGTTTTGAAATTTAAAGAGATTTTCTTACCCAGCTTGTGAACCGTCATTACAAGTAACACTCTTATTAGAAAGAAAAACCTTCTTAAGCGATTTAGCCTCATCATGACCAGGTCTGAATATCGAAGGAACAAATCTATGAATGGTATTAGTGTGAATTGGCGTGTCCAGAGTATCCACTTCGGGATCTTCACTGGGAAATGCAACGGAGGAACCAACGATGACACACAAGCCCAACGCTATCTGCAACATAAACGCAAAGCAAACAATTAAAGAGCTGCTGTGCACATAGGGATAATCGTTTTATGTTAATCCGTAGCTTTATAGTCTGCGAATTACGCGGGCGTACACAAACACCAGATTAAACCGAAACAATAAAAGGAGTAAACGTAACGAAATACGCTCCACGCATAAGTAGACAGCAAACGGGCGGCGAGACACAAAAAGATCCTTTGATATGAGAATGGGCGGAAGAGATAATAACGTTAAATAAGATTAAGCTTTTAGTATTGTCGCTTTTACCATCTTAAATGTTATGTAATAATAAACTAAATCCCAAAGCTGCTAGTTACGAAACAAAAATCCTTGAAAACATTTCAAAGATTTTTAAATTTATTGAAATCTATTGATTTTTCAGGAGTATTAGTAATGAATTCGAAACACCTAGTATCCAAACGTTTTTCATCGCATATCAGTGACTTCGTTACATTTCGCCGGCGTTACGAATGTCTGTTAGTTACACCGGCAGTTGCAAAGCAAGTGCATCCGAAGCTTTGCTGCAGGCCGAAAACTCATACTTAATTCCGGATGGTCATAAAAACGCTGTCCGGCTAATAAGCGTGCACTTGACTTACAATAAAATTTGCAACCGAATTACACGAATCATATACCTGATGGGGAGTTTCTTGTTGCTTGTTTATTGATGCCTCTTTCTTTGCTTCCATTTGCCGCACGCTTTAACTATACAGGGCGAAGATTTACTTCCAATTTGTTGCTGATTGTTTTCCGTTCTACCTAATTGGAAGATTTCACTTTAGAAAACTTTAAAAGCTTCCCTTTATTTAAGGAAGCAATTTCGTCGGAATAAAAATAAAGAAAAGAAGAAATATTGAATACTTATCTAATGGAAATAATAGCAGTTTAATTTTTACTTGAAAAAGATTGAAGTAGGTACTTATTCGGCATATGTATAGAGACTAACGCATTATCATTTAACTAACTGTTCCATTACAACCAGCAATTAGGAAATTACAAAGTGCTTTAATTACTTTTTACTCATTTTATAATGATACGGGCCCGGCGTTAAACGTCGGCATCTCTCATGTACAAACTTCTCCTTCCTCTTTATTTTTATTTTTTGTTTTTGATCGGCATAATTTTATCCCTCATATGTATGTATATACCTTCAGCATTCGTTTTTTTAGTCTCCGATGATTAAAACGATTAATGATCTTGTGGTTGTAGGATGCTCATGCCCAACTAAAGTAGGAGGAGTAAACTGAAGGGTTGGTGGTTGATGATGTAGCCTATAAAATATGTAGGCAACTAATTACGATCTCTCGAAAAGTAAGCAAGCTATGCTTGAGCGAGTGAGGATTTCTGTATAGTATATTAGCTTTGTTTGCAGTTTAAAAACTGTTTGTGTGTCAAAAGCGACACACGCAAGCTCAGTAGCGCCAGCAGCAATAAATCATAGATGTGTCAACATACTCGTTGCTTGAATTTTTAGGGCAGGTCATGGTCGCACAACCCAAAAATGCCATTAAATCATCTCTAATTCTCTTCTGTTCCTCTTCTGTGTTGTGCACACCGTAATTTGTGATAATTTGCAATTTGGGTAAAAACGCCCATCCGGAAACGATAGCGTAAAAAAATGAAAACGGAAGTAAAATCTCTTTACATTTGCAGATTTTATACATAGATAGGGGAATTTCAATGGTTTAGGTGTAAGTAAAAGTGAAGGTAGGTAGGATAATAGCTAAGCACTGATGTGGGAATATGTTTTTGAGATTTTGGTATATGTATATTGATTCACATGGTTTCACTTGGTGTTGTTGCAAACACATGAAAAGACCCAGGCGGCAAAGATCAAAGCACATCGCGAACCACAAAAATCATACGGTTATAATATAAGTATGTACATACATTTAGAATTCTAGGTATATTACGTATATCTACAACCTACAACAGTGTTTTCCAATTTTACATTCAACAATCAATTTGCTCCCATGTGAGACATCGGCCCTAAGTTGAGGAACACTGTTTTAAAACAATGAAAACATGTTTCAGTTCACCGAGTCTAAGTAGACTATTTTATGAGTTTTTTGATAATGTCCAGTAGCAGATAATCGCATTAAAATGTAATAACCTCTAAACGCCAATAAAATGCATGGATCAAATCAATCAATCAAACGAAACAATAAGTAGAAAATTAAGCAAGATGCCCGAAGTGTAAACATAAAAAATAATGTTGTCAAGTTAGTGAAACAAGCAAGATTTTGTAATAAGTAGATATTTATATAGTATATTTATTCCGTGATAGCTATTACAAAACTCGATCGGTGAGCAAGCAAGCAGCAGCCAAAAGCAAAACTAAAAAAGAGTAAATGAAATCGGCGTTGGGCGCGTTGGTTGCTGCTGGTGCCGCGGCCGCTCGTTCAAGATGTGTTGTTATTGCTGCCATGCCACGCTGCGTTCTCGGCTTCCCTCCTGCCGACAGTAGCAGATAATAAGAGGCTTACCGTTCCTTTGATCTTACCGACGCGCACCTACACTGTTTTAAATTAAATTACTCATTTCATTTTACCCGAGGGTCATTCTCTCGTATCGCGGTACACACATAACATTGCCTAAGTTATCGCATCTCATGATTCTATTCCGATCGCAAAGACTTTCGTTCGCATTCCGTTCGAATGTTATCTGCATCTGATGCTTTGCTTCTTCAAACTTTTCAATTGTTCTTTGCTTTGCTCAAAACAAACGGATGAATGGATAATACCCCGCTTATTCAATTTGCCAATTTCATTAATTAGTTTGAAATCTTTGCGAGTCTTAATTTAACTCAAATTCAAAGAGCAAATACTCAGGACACTGAACCTTCTATTTCAAATACATATATTTATATTCGTGCATCGTGTTTTGTTATTGCAGATGTGACGCGCGGGAATTCGGCGGCGGCAAATGCGTGACGCACAAAGTCGACATCGATATCATCTTCAGCGCCGCGTGCACGTTTGCAAATGATGCCGCCAATCACGGTGCCTTTAATGTTCACAATTAAACGTAATTGTGCGTTTCCTATCCTCATATATGTGCGGAGAAGTTACAGGCTGTTTTGCTAAACTTACACTCTTATCAACTACAAATAACTAGGTGGAAATTTCAAGTGTGTTTGTTCGCTCGTTTTATTACAATTATTGAAATATCAATAAGAACGTACCAATAATAGATTAAATCCGGGGCATTCATGTAAGCACTTCTTGCGGGTCTCAAGACGAACAAAACACCACCCGGTGCAGGAGGCCTTCGATAAGCGAGCTCCATCTTAATGCTCACAAAGGATGCCGACGATTCAATCTCGGCTCAAATTTACGCAAAGCGTTTGTGTCTCACAGTTTCAGGCGTTGCATTAAAGCCCTTTATACGTCTTCTTTGGAAAAGTTGGAGTTTTCACTCTTTTTTGTTCTTTATTTTTTTAGTTATTTTTCTTTTTATTGTAGATTAGAAATGAAAGATTTTCAATTTTGATTTATTGATGCTTTACTTAATAAGCTAATAATATATGGAAAATATGAGAAATTAAAATGAAAGTAAAACGAATCATAAACATAACGAATGCAAATCGCATTCATTAATAATGTAAATAACAAAAAAAAGATTTCGTTGCTTGCTTGGAATTTGCTGCTTGGGTTGAGAAGTTGAGACGAAGCAAGTCCTCATAAGAGCGCGATTTTACCATATAAACAAAACGTTTATTTTATAATTTGTCTCATAACGAGAGCTCTTGACTCAGAGATTTAAAAACAATAATTGCAAATAATATGATACCATAAGCACTTTTTCTTTTTAAAATTTAAGCATTTCTGAAATCACATGCATGCATGCATAATTTAATCAATTTGTAACAAAGTTTAATTATGTGACCTATATATGAGACTTAGCTTTAATAGAAGAATGTGTAGGTATCTGACGAGCATAATTTACAACTTGTAAGTTTGTGCGTAACAAGTTTAACATCACGTCAAAGGTAGAAGAATCAGTTTACGATCGAGTTTTATTGCCCTCTCATGTATATTACGCTTTTCTGGTATGTCGAAAAACGCCCGACGCTATCGATAATTCAAATCAACTGCATGCCTTCGTTAATATCCATAAAGTCACCAAAAACGTTTACCATCAGTTAGTTAGTTCAGTTCTTCTTAGTGCCGGTTCTTTGAAGTCACCTCCTTGAAAGTAAGTCACCGTCACTGCTCGAACAGGTATTTTCACAAGAATGGCTTACGATTTTCTAAAATAATTCTAGTTCCAGAGTTGGATTTATTGATTTTCTAATTATTTTTTAAATCTTATCGATTTACTAAAAATATTAAATAAAATTATATTATAATATCCTTTTTTTTGTATTTATAAGAAAAACCCCAAAAACATAAAATTTAAAAAATATTTTTAATGTGGAGATAAAACTTTAAAATAGTAATAAAATCAAAAACAAAATTTAAATTTAAAATGCAGGTTCAGATATATGTAGTGGGTTATTATAATAAACCCACGAGAAAATTTATGATGTTAGATTTTTCTGTTGATGATGTTCTTTTGATGTTCCCGAGTGTCTACATCATTTATATATGCTGCATTAATAATAATAATTATTGACTAATATTGTGATTTGCGATTGATGTCGACATTATCAAAGTGTTTGACGTTTGAGTAATGTTAGCATTTTATTTTCTTCATGCATTATCACAACTATATTGCAAACTTTCGCCTGATAAAACGAAAAGCGCGCGCGGCTCACCTTCATTCAAACGGGCGGCAAACGTTCTTTTCATCTTTTCCGCGCGCGCCGCCGCGCATAATCTGCCGCTCGTTCGGTGCTTAATTGTACACTGTCCGCGTGCGCGCTTACTTGAGTAGGTACTATACATTTAATCGTTTCCAACCAACGTGCTCGACCAACGTGCACGCACGATCTCGATTAAATACTTGGTGTTTCATAAACAACACTGATTTTTTTAAAGTTTTTTATAACTAAACTTCATTTTAAAAAAGATATTACTTAAGTCAAAAGACAATTGTCTTAAAATTAAGAATACTAAGAAAAAAAATATTATTTCCTTTCAACTAATTTCCATTTAAAAATGAAATTTTTCATTAATGTATATACTTTTCAAAATAAAATCTAATAATTAATTTTTATTGACTTACCTTAAGTACTAACCGCATAGTTGAATTCATGTTTCCATTAAATCGTTGAACATTCGTCATTTTATCCTTTAATAGGAACAATACAAAAATTTAGGGTCCACCACTAAGTAACCATAAAACTGACCTTTACTCAACCCCCAATCCCTCTCTCAAGCACTTTTCATAACTTTACAAGCCTGACACTTTCTTTTCTCGATTTTTTTTTAATTTATAATTTTTATACGAACACGTAAATCGATTCAATTAATTCTTAAATATATGAGAAAAAAAGTCTTATTAAAAAATGTTTAATTAATCTCGTGAAAAACGGCCCAAAACGACGTTGTTGCGCTACCACCATGCGCTGAGCGCACGAGTACTCTGTTGGACTGGCGCGCTAAACAAGAACTAATATAGTCAGCCCCTCCACCACCACTACCATCTTTCCATAGTACTTTTTTAGTCCATGGGGGTTGTGTTAACAATTTGAAAAATTTCTAACATTCCATAACTCAAGTCAATTGGTTGACGTTTTCTCCTTAAGCCACATCCCTGAAAATATTTCAAATCTTCCAAATTCTAACCAAGCTTTAATAAGAAAACTCATTAAAAAGCCGATTTTGAAATGTAAGATGTACAAAAATGATGACTGGTATAATCGGCAATTAAAAAGAAATAACATGAAAATACGACTGGTCGTATATAAAAAAACCAAGTTACAACGATTTAATGTTACATATCGCATAAAAATTAATAATTGCTACTAAAATTCGAAATATACGACATGGGACATCAAAAAAGACTACTTTACAATTTGTGTAATATCTCACAAAATTCAAATTAAATTTTCAACTATTAATTGTTTCCAAAAGTAGCAGTAACCTATCTTTGCTTTTAAAAATGATGGATAAACAAAATGCAGACAAACTAAAAATTAAAAAACAAACAAATGATAGTAAGTTGATGATGGATGATTAAGCTGAAGCGACGCTCGCGCCACGCAAAGAACGAACGGCGTAGAAGGTAACTGCTCGAAGCTTGAGCTGAGAGTTGGAGCTCATTTGCGGTATAGTTTACGATCGGTCGTCGGCAACTTCAAACGGCAGCGTTGTTTACATAATATAGGTCCTCGGCAGCCGGAAACAATATGAGGTAGAGATGAAAGGAGCCGCCGCACCTGCGTGCTCGAATGGCCCAGTTCGCCGCTCGCGCTCTCGCATCTCGGCGCTCTCTTCGCCTGCATACAGAGAGCGCACAGCACACGTATCAGCGGTTACCGCTCGGCATCAGCGTTGGTATCACTCAAGATTCGCTTTTTTCTTCATCTTTTTTTAGTCGTTTTCTTCTTCGTTCGGCGTGCTTCACTTCAATGCGCGCACGCTGAATGGTAACCACAACAATGCGATGTGATTTATAGAAGGAGATTTTTATTATGCCGAAGCCTCAAAACTCCGAAGCTAAAAGCTCGAGCTTTTCATATATATTATGATTATTATCATAAAGGTTGTATGTATTCTCGATGTAATTTTAAACCATGATTTCGAATAATGTTGCCAGCGCTGCAAAATGCACTATTTCCGAGTTTGGTACGACCATAGAATTAATTACGCAGCCTGTTAATTATCAGCGCTAAACTGCGCCATTTGACAATTACCGACCGTTAAGTTCCATTTCACGCCGTTTTACGTGCGCGTTTCATGCTTCGCCCTTTGAGAGCCGACGACGCACGCGCATCTATAAAATTCGTAACGTACGCTTAACTTAACCTCTCTTCGCTTTATGTTTTTTCTCTTTTTGTTTTCGATCCCCAGTTGCGGTGTACTTTCAACTTTTTTTCTTTTCTTTAGAGCAAACTTGAAAAAACTACGAAATAATCGCGTTATCTTAAAAAGTTGTTCCCTTTTAAGGAAAAAATCTTTTGAAATGTGAGATATGGGAAATTGTACATATTTCCTAAGATTCAAACTAAACCCTTATGATCGATTAATTTAAGAAGACTTTTTTTCAACTCACGTGGGCATCAAGTAGTGAATTGGTCGGCGCGTAGGCCCTCAATCACTTTACGAATTCTTCGGTGACACAACGACAGATCAATCTCCAGAGAGTTATCGCTCATTGTCAGCAGCCGCCGACGTGTTCACAAACGTGACTAAATGGCTCCATAACCGAAAGCGAAAGAATGGAAACGACGCCGAATTCTAACTATAAATGCATATCGAATTCAACAAATGCAATGATTAAACGATATGCCACTCCACTTGGAACAATGATTAAAAATCCTTGGGGAACCGAAAGTCCAAAAACTCTAATCTAATGTAACAATGTTTTCCATCGAGAATAACTAATTTGGTTGCAATTGATACAGAGACAAGACAAAGGATTGTTAGGTTTATTACCGTGAAACTAGCGTTGATTAATCATTTGGTCTCTTGAGACTATAAAGCCGAAAAGATCCGAAAGCAAATGATGGATTCCCCAATGGCCTCCGGTCGCGTCATGTCGACCCACCAAAATTAATTGTGCCATCTATCAGGTCGCTAATAGTCCGACCGCCCAAACCCTCAAAATATTTACATTGTCCAGAACCCAATGCAAAGCATCCCGAAAGTGCATCGACTTTCTGAAATTAGAAAATGATAAATAAGGATAAGGAAAAAAAATGCCGCCATGTCGTTTCGTTACACCCACATTACGATGATGAATGAGATTGTTACTAAGGGTGACATCTGTCATGAAATCAGAAATGGCATCTTAGACAAAAGCGACTGGAACTAATAACTCTGAAAGAATAAAAACTTAGCTTATTTATTTGCTGGAAGATTGAACCTTGTAGATGCAGAGCAGAAAAATGCCTAAAATTTTAATTTCCAATCCGCCATTCTTGGCTCTTTTCGAATTTTTGCTGCAGAAATCCGAATATATCCAATTAGGGTGACGCTTAGAAATGTTCGCTCAAA
>JASKGN010032029.1:0-18460 GCA_030556245.1 Falagria sp. GC000072 | reverse complement strand
TAATGGACATTCATTATAAAAATAACCTTTGCATTGTGAAACAAATTTGAATAATTCCACATAATTATATTCACTCAAGCTTCAATATTTCAGAATACTTGCGTAATATAAGTCATTGTATATGCATTAACTAAACAATTCACTCAATTTAGTAAAACAGATCTAAGCTACTACCAGCTGATTTTAAATAAAAATTAAAACAACGCCCTTTATTATAACTTTCTCTGGAATTTTAAGGCATTGTTTAAGAGAACAGTTAATAAGCTTTATTTTGATGTGCAACATCAATTAGTATCAAAGAAATAAAATTTTGATTAAAGCAGAAAAATTTGGCATTTTTATTGAAATCTTCAACCATCTATTTGACCCTTTGTGCTAGTCCATTTAGGGTGAATTTATGCTCATTTAAAAGAACAATAAATTTAAATAAAAGGTAAACAATCAATATATTTAAGTTATTGGAAATGCATGTGTGGTTTTAATAACTGCACTCTTTATAATGTTAGCCTCAACCATACATTAAATTCAATGATTAAAATAATGAAAGGGGATCAAATTCTGCTTCTTTAGCCGTATCATTCATATTCTTAAATTAAAAGTAAACAATCTTTTCAGATTCTTCCCATATATATTCTTTATATGATAACCCATGGTTTACCCATGGTTTACCAAATATCATGATACCAAATGAAATTTTGAATATTAATAGAAAATCCAGTAGGCGTATTATTTGTAAAAAGTGTCTACTGATGTAATCGTGTCAAACAAAGCTAGCAATAGGAGCAAATCAAACGTCGCTTTCATATTGTCAACACTGTGCATGCTTGCAGTTGAGTGTGATTATCGTGATTATCAAACCGATTAAACCGAAAATGTATTATCGCAGTTATTAAATTTACCTTCCAACGATGTCGCCGATAAATGGTTTGATAGCTTTCTCGTTACTTTTTGCATTTGGCTTCCTCTCAGGACTAATTTCTTTTCTAACTGATTATGAATCTGGAAAATGTGAAATGACTTACATGTTTGAATATCCGCAGTTTGTGGTAAGGTTAAAAATTTTCAAATTTATTGTATTTATTTATTTAATTATTTCTCATGTTATTAATTATCAAATGAAGTATATAAACACCTATGCTTAAAATCAATTATGCCATCATATTCATTACCTAAAAATAGCATGTTGGCATCAGCATTATTTTGGTTTTTGGATACTTCATTCTATTTAAATATGAAAATGTCTAATATCTTATTTCAAAACATTTCAGAGGATATCTCATGACTTAGACCTTAAGTACTTGAGATTTGGCCTATATGCATATAGCGAGGGAAGATTTACTGAGAAAGTTAGGAATATGAAGTTCGATGGCATACCTGTGCTGTTTATTCCAGGCAGTGGTGGTTCACACAAGCAGTGTCGTTCATTTGCTTCCATTGCTTTGAGAAAAGCTGTAAATAAACGTACACGATTTCACTTTGACTTCTTCACTGTTGACCTTAATAATGAACTGAGTGGCTTAAATGGTGCACTTCTACAAGATCAACTTCTCTATGTGAATTCTTCTATTTCTCAAATATTTGATCTTTATAAAAACCAAAGAGATCCACCAAAGAGTATTATACTTATTGGACATTCTATGGTAAGTTTATAAGAGGTTATAAAGAGTCACTTTGAAAACTCACAATGTATAATGTTATTTTAAGGGAGGTGTTTTGGCTAAAGCTTTGATCGCAGATTTACCACCTAACAGTGAATTAGTGTCAATAGTCATTACACTTTCATCACCCTTGACTCGTCCAGTAATAGCATTGGATTACTTCTTTGCCAAGTTTTACTCAAAGATGAATACTAACTTTGCTACACCAGATGCAACAACATTTATTAGTGTTGCAGGTGGTTTCAATGATTTTATGGTACCACCATATTTAACTGAAGGTGGTGATCTTCATGCAATTGCGACTCATGTACCTAAAAGTTGGGTATCAACTGATCATCTTTCTATTGTTTGGTGTAAGCAATTAGTCCTTGCAATTAACAGAGCACTTTTTGAATCAGTTGATCCTCAAACTAAACAAATTACTACAAATCCCGACAAACGACTTGCTATATTCGATCATCATTTGGTTCGACATTCTGGTACGAAATTTAACGAGAGAGAGATTTATGAGAAAGATATCAAACTACTTACTCATAATGGAGATTGGCAAGAGTCGACTCATCGTCAGTTTTCTGTTAGATTACCAATGGGAACTCGTGATATGCGGTGGTATTCGATACCTCTTATAATGAAACAAGAATATGAACATTTGACACTTGTTGCAATTAATATGAAAGCAATTGATTGGGTTTATGTTTGTCCTGCTGTTAGTATACGAAATAATCAAAAGTATTGGTAAGTCAAGATAAATTTGGGAAAGTATTTCCATCAGAATTAATATTTTATTGCCATTTTTGGTTTAGTGAATCTGGTCGACATCTTACTCACTTATCAGAAATTTCACCATCCATCAGATGTAAACGAAGAACTTTGCGTATCAATTTACACGATTTGCAGTTGAATTATACAACTGCTACTCATGTAGCTTTTCGTGCAATGCCAACAACAGAATCTTGCAGTTTTCATGTTGATATCTCGGATCCAGCACAACGAAATTTGGTTTTCGATTATGGCCCATCCTTGTTTTCATATTCCAGAGAAATTTTAGCTCAAACTGCTGAGAAAGCTGTACATTATAAAATTATTTTACCGCAATTAAAACAACTTACACAGTCATACACATTGCATTTGGAAGGTGATTGTGCAGATCAAAAACATCATGCTACTGCTTCTTTGGTAGTACCTGGGATTAATCATGATCTTCATCAATTTTATACGTAAGAAACAAATAACCAATTGAAATATTCAATTAAATTAATTATTATGATTCTCTTAATAATCTCAGAGAGGCATTGAAAGCACCAATGGTTTTCAAGTTATACAAAGCACGACCTGCATCTGAAACAGAATATCCATCAATTCTTCTGACTTTAGATCCAATATGTCGTTATAAGATAAGCATGTCAAGTCAATATGATTTTGGCATGATGGCACGCTTTTATTCGCCAATGTTGCTTGCAAATTTAGCTGCTGCAATCCTCTTGACACTTCGTAATCAACTTGTACACATTAATAACGAAGAACGTTGCTCATTTGTTTTCACTGCTCTTAAGGAAGGTGTAAAACCATATTTCGTAATAACAAGTGTGAAAATTCTTTCACGTTTGTTGGCAACACCTTTACCTATCATTGGGGCATCTGACAATCAAATACTTATCGACGAAAATATTGATTTTATCTTATTACCATTAATATTGTATTTAATAAGTGTTGGTATCTTATGGTTGATTTGCTTAGGATTTACTATCTCTTTGATTTTCTTCGAGTCAACCTTTCATAAACTCGGCTTGAAATTCTTTAGAAAGACTTTTGCTGGTCGTTCAGGATGGACTGATCCTATTGTGAAAACTTTTGATAAAGTGCCTGGAGTTATTGCATGTGTTCTCATTACAATGAGTTACACTACATCTGGTGGTCTTGCCATTTGTTTAGCAACAATTTTCTACTTTTTAAAGGTAAAGAAATTTAATGTTTCTTTTGTTTCTATTTGTCTATAATGTTTTACTTAATTATTTTTATAGTTAACACAATTGGCACAAGAAGTCATTGAAGATATGGTCAAGAACTTTGCTAAATCAATTGTATTCAAATTAAAGGATAAAATTTGGTATAAGATTAAAGAACGTTGGCTCAAACGACATGGACAAAAAAGTAATGATAACTTACCCAGTATTACCTCTCCAGAGCAAGTACCCCTTTTGGATGCTCCATCTGAAGCAGAAATAGATCCACAACCAGGTCCATCTGGAATCGATAAAGCAGAGGGTGATGATAGTTTTAATAAGGAAGAAGAAGGCAGTAATGTTGAAGATGACGATTTTGAAAGACCTATGCAAATTCATGTTAAAGATACTAGCAATCAAATAAAGAAAGTCGATGGCGATAAATTAGTAGAGTTATTAAGCAGTCAAATGTCTTCATCACCTGCAGGTACAGCTGAAGCTGATAATCCATCATTCTTTGAAGGTATTAACATGAGCTATGAATGGTTCAAAGAGGCATTGGAAAATAATGAAATATTCTTCCATTTTACTATTTTCCTTATTTATTTCTTTGTTGCTGCATTAAATGTCCCATCAGTATTAACCTGGGCTCGAAATTATAAGTAAGTAATTAAATACGAAATTCTCTTCGATAATTTTGCCAATGATAATAATTTCTTTACAGATTCACAAAGTCATTAGTGCCTGACCCAGTATTCCTACCAGCAATACTTTTGAGCTTCTGTGTCGGCCCATTGTGGCAATTGGAATTTCCTCGTGTGGACCGCATGTATTTCGGTGGAGTAGCTACTTTCGTTTATACAGCAGCAATTGTTATACTTATTTATGGCTTAGTATCAATCTACAGAATTTCTTTTGTTTTGTCTTTGGTTGTTGTTGTTGTAACTATACATCAACTAGCAGCACCGAAAAAACCTGTTCAAGATGAAGAGGAGGAAATTACCGATCCAATTGCCACTACAAACACAACTACTGAGGATGACGAAATTTCTTTTCCTAGTGAAACTGATTCCTACTCTGAACGAGTTAAAGCCAAATGGGAATAAAATGGAAGCAGCTAAAATGGAAGAATTACTGTTATTTTGAAGAATTATTTTTATTTTGAAGAATTTATATTTTTATTTTTTAACGTTAGAATTTGTTTTTATTTTGCTACTGTGATATTTCATGTATATAGCTGCCTTCTTAATAAAATTCTTGTAAAATTATTTAAAGTGTGTTATATGGTGTTATTTTAATTGTGTATTTTTCAACTCTATATTGACAAAATAATGTATAGCATATTTACAAAGATTGCACATTTATTTAAAATAATCTTGTAAAATAAAAAAAAGTTATAACTGCATAAAAAAATGGAGCATAAACTAATATATCAAGTATTTTTAAAAGAAAGTTAATACTGTTTTAATTATAAACTAAAGGATTAATTGTTTTTTGGATCAATTCCATCTGCAATGTTTTCAGCTTCCTTTTCATCGTCAGAGATTACTATTACCTCAATTGGGATTTGTAATTCTTCTAATTCTGTTATAGCATGTTCAGCATCGTTAATAATGTCATTATCTTGATTATTATCTAGGATACTTTTAATTGCCAATTGCCTCTTTACTACTTCAAACCCGTGACGTTCCCACCATCCTGCATCCATAGGGCTGCCAGACATACGTAGTTCTCTTAAATTATTGTGATATATATGGCGCAGGATTCTAAAGGAGTGCACATCAGAAAATGGAAATCCGGTAACGGGATCCAGGTATTTGGCAGTTTTGCTAAGACGGAATTATTATACAAATTGAACTATCCTCTCTATCAGTATTGATAACTTACTAAATAATATTCCAATGACATTTTAAAATTTAATAATTTAAAATTACTCACCCAGTAATGATGCATATTTGTTGCTGAGTTTTCGCAGGAGTAGTAAGAGGCAACCTGTTTGCAGGTTTAGACGAAGTAGTAGTAAAATTTCGTTCTTGGAAATTGTTGTTAAAACAAACTTGAGGTGTAAGCTGTGGAATAGCGTGGTCAACAATCTTGGGTTGACGTTGAGGCATTCTGTCTTCCATTGCCCTTGTCTCAATGCGTACTAAATTATCTGACATTTAAGGAAAGAAAGACTGGTATATTGTATTCATAAACAATGCAAATAACAGGACTTGCAAAATACATATTCTGCAAGTGTGATGAAATTACAAAATGGGTTTATACTTTGAGCTTGTATAATTTTGGCCTCAGCTTCTTCAATTCGCTCTTGTTTTCGCGAACCATATTTCCTACGACGCGCTGCTTTTTCTTTGGCACTAATAATTCTCAATTCAGTCTCGAAAGACTTAGATATTGTAGTGGGCCTGTCGGACATCCTTTTTGGTGTATCTTCTAGCGGCTTAATGGCTTTTGTACGTAGTTTCCTAGGTTTCTTAACTGCGGCCTTACCTTGCCTCTAAATACAGTTAATATAGTTGTTAACAATTTGATATCAAAATTTTGAATATGAACATAAATAAGTGAAAATTCTGATATGAGGGTAACAAAAATTTTGAAGCTCAAATAATCGGAGGCCCCCCTTTTGGATTTGGGCCTTTCACAGTGGCTTGGTTTGCAAAGACATAATTACCACGAGGCTTTAAAACTATTATACTAATATCAAATTCTGCGTAGATGAGATTAAATTTGGATAAATGTGATAATAACCTTGTATACATGTGATACATCAAAATAATCATACCTTAAACACCTCTATGAGCTTTCTGGATACCATGGGTGTTTTATCCTCACTTACCTCCTGGCTTCGGGAATTACCACCATTCACATTTAAAAATTGATCCATTGCTGAAATAAAAGAAATTAAAATTAGTGAATCTTTGTACAATAAAATCTATTTCGCTTTAGATTTGAATGACTTTTAAAATGAACGTCAAAACAATAATCTACATATAGATATATACATTTGAACATGGCTTTCTATGATTTATTATGCTATGGGAATGAATATTGAAAAACAAATTCGCATAGTTTCTGAAGAATTCAGTTAAGTTTATGTAATAATTTTGTGTATATTCTTCATTTAACAAGAGATCCATGTACAAAATAATGAATTCGGGTATTTCTCTAGTCAAAAGCAAAGATCTAAAATGGAAATAAACACAACAAGTACTCTTGGCCAAAAATACGACACTCAAAGCTCACAAGACAATAAGGCAACGAAATATATTTACAATATATCAAACATTTTATACAGAAGAATAAACTGCATACAGAGCACGTTGTCAAGAAGAAAAATGATAAATTACGCACTTCCTCAACGTGGAAAATTAAATTGCCGTTGGGTAACACAACGATTTCCGGCGCATTCGAGCGTTGTCGTTTGCGCACGCTTTTTTCAATTTCCCAAAGTGACTTTTAGAACGCGAATTTAAATCAAAGCGGACTCCAACAATACCACCTCAAAGATTACGTTCATCGTCCATTATAGAGCACGTATGGATATATCTTTGGAGGTAGAACATGATATCGAGGAAGTATACATATTTATTTATGTATGTATAAGTACAGGCAGAAACGTTTTAGAAAGTATTGGCAGAACGGAAATTGCAAAGAATGAGTTATATCTCTATAGAAAAATATATATAAGCGTAGGGCCGATACCGACACCACTCGCTTGTAATACAGGAACAGAATTGGTCTTTCTTAGGTTTTCAGCATTTGAACGGTATGGATTTTCCTAAAGAAAATTGGACCCGTGCCTCATATTTTGCTAACGAGAAATGTGCAAAAGCTTGTTTGAAAACATATTCTGCGAAAAGATGACTCGCTAATGCTTCAAAGATTGTATTGTACATCAAATATTTCCATTTCGTATTTTTCTTTCATTTCAGATATTTTACTACATATGGATATGTTTTCAATGGATGGCTTTATTATGAGCCCGTTCTACATGCGATTGTTTGCAAGTAGACCTATACCGAGTGCCGAAGGACTATGTCCTTTGCGTGAATAAAATGAAAAAAATATATATATAAAGAGGCGAAAGTTGAAAGGAATGAGCCGTTGGACCCAAGTTTAATTTTATTAGTGACCCGACAATAACCTCTCGTCAATAAATTACGATTCTATTACAGTTCGGTAAGGATCGCTACAGAACGTGAACGAAACGATCCTTGTATAAAAGTCATTTCCTAATATATTTGCACATTTTTCTTCGATTCCCGTTGAATAGCATGGTTTTGCCGACGAGGAGCAAACCGGAAGTATAAAGAGCTGGCTAGCATGGAAAGAGGAAGAAGCAGCATTTGGGAACGCACGCACGTTGCTTTGCCATTGGAAGGGAATCGAATGGAACGAGGAAGCAATGGTATAGTCCTAGCTTATGTGTACTAAAGGAAATATAAAAAACACCACAGAAACATATCTCAAACGTGCATTCGTATGAATGAAGTGTAGATGTTGCGCCAAAATGTTCATGCTGGAGGAAACCATATTATTGTTTACAGTTTGTTGCAGGAATAGATAAGTTCTTATATATGTTCTAATAAAAATGTTGCAAATGTTCCAAAGTTTTCCTCCTATATTGGCCTAGGTAATAAAAGCTTGAACAACTAACTTTGAACATAATTATGGCTACTACGCAAAAGCCTCCAATTTATGTTTTAAAGTGCATAATAATTTTCAGGTAAATCTAAACCTTGTAAAGTTTCTTTTAAGTTTTAAACGAAGAAAATGTATAAACCACTTGAAAATAAAAAATATTATATACAGATTCAAAAAATACAATTTTTATATATTATTAACCGTTTTTTACAAACTGTACATACAAAGAAATATAGTGTGAAACTATAAAACAAAAGAAACGAATGGGTAATGGAAACATTGATAACTTGAAACAGCGATGAACGCTTTTGGCATAGAAGGAACGAATTTCCTTGGATGGTACCAGAGACATTGCGTTTTGCAAACGAATATCTATATGTTAGGTTTGTTTCCAGCATTCTTCCACTAGAAGATGCCGAATTGTGCGAGTATATAAAAGAACATGGGATTCATACGATGGCACCAGGACATAAAAAGTGATATTGCGAGATATGGCAAAGTGAAAAGCAAAAATGATACTTTATATTGTCGTTTAACACGAACAATTCACTTGCTCTTGTATCCATTCGTTTTTCTTTTCTATTTTGGGACAACTTCACTTTTACAACTAGAATTTGAATTATGACCTATTCGTATTAAGGATTAAAGTTGAATTCGATTCAAAATAGCTCTAGAATTATTTTATAGATTTAAACATTATGGATGTTAATAAATAACAATTTTTCCTAGTACATTTAACTAAAGCCATTCCTGGTTCTAAGGTCGAAGTAGTTTGAACTTTCGGATATAACAATTCTGAATCCTCTTTTTCGATACTCTGACAACTCGAACACTTTGTTTGTTCACATTTATCCCTTCACGCAACCACTAAGAAAGACATTACTTTCCACCCTAAAAGTTGACTGTCTTCTATGTACATATCATTCATCGTTCAGACTTTCTGTCAGGTGCATTCTTACAATGAGACATCAAAGTGTCATTCATATCAATTAAAGTTTCATATTAAAGAATTTCAGAACTTCGAAGTATCAAAGAATCCAAAAGGTGCCATTTAATGTTTGATATAGTTTCGTTTTGGTGTAAATCGCCCTGTTTTCTATCTAAAGCAGAAGCGTTTATCTTTCACGCATCAGCAAAGGAAGAATTACTTCACTTTTTACCTCGCGACCGTTTACCTTTTATTTGTACCAACTTTTTCTTTCCCTCATTTCCCGCGAAATATCAACTGGGTAGGACTCCACGTTTTACTGTTTTCTTCATGCCACCCGTTTTTCTTCAAATGTTGCCTATTGTTCAAGAACAATGTAAAACGTGAAACTCCCCATTTCGCTTTCATGGAACGAAATATGCCTGCCTGCGCATTTAATCCCTTGCGTAGATCCTGCACACAGTTGTAATCTCTACATGATGTTGAATTTGAAGTAGTTACACCAAGAGGAAATTTTGCAAATAGAAATTATACCACTTTGGTATCTGTGTGTATATCAACACTTATTTGATTTGGTGTGGTTTTGCATAAGCTATCAAGAGCTCTAATTGTTTCAATTAATGAAATAAATTTGCAGGTTGCAAATTCCGGTATTAGTTGCCATCAAATTTTGGCCAGATTATATGCACAAAGGGGTAATAATATATTACATGTTATGGATTACAACTGCGTTTTAGTGGTTTGCTGGACAAGTCTCTGGGCTTTCCTGCTTGAGGAATCACTGGGTCGCATCGAATAAGCGAAGCGTGTATAAAGTGCAGCTTGTCTTCTAACATGCGAACATGCAACCCTTTGTATACAGTTTGTATAAAGCTGCAAGTTTGAGAATGCTTATCGATATTATAGTTATTATTCTTATTCTGTATAAAATACCGGCTTACTAGACAATGCACAATAACAAAAACCTAATTGGCAATAAGTAACTGAAATATGAGTTAGTTTTATTTGGCCGGAAGGTGTATTCACTGTTGGTAGATTTTAACGTAGTGGAAACTACAAATGTTACATTCGTTGAGTTATCCTACTTCAGGACATAAGGACGAGTACCAAATGCGACTCGGTTTATTGCAGTAATTCATACAATTGCCAAGAGGTAATAAAGTCCGACGAGAGGAATAATTATTAATGCTTGAGTGAAGGATGCTTGATGAAAGATGAGGAGAGTCGAGCAAATTGAACGATTAATAATTTCGAGACCAAACAGATTCACTTTGACTTTACAGCTATAAGTGTGATCATTAATGTTGCACTGATTTAAATGCATTTTCGTTGAATGTCTGTCCTAGTACGTTGGAAATATTGCGGATAACTCCTGAAAGTGATTTAAATCTTTCCAATAGGAAATTAAATTTATAAGCCAATAGTATTTATATATTTATAAAAGTCAAACGACATTTTGTGTAAAATTTTAATTAAATTTCCAATGTGAAACTCAATAACGAAACAAGTTTACGCGAGATTCAAGTAAATGGCTTTGTTCTAATGGGACAAGCAGACGAACGAAATACTTGAAAACTAAAATGTGTTCGAAGTTTCAAACTTATATACAGTATATATACACATAGAGTTTAGTATAGAAAGTGAACGACATTATAAGTAGAAAACAGATTACTGTTGCTATTCTCTTTGCCTGAAGGATAGTTGAGTCACTACTCTTTCTAGCTAAAAGTATGCGAAAGCTCTAGACCAGGGTGCATTACGTGCACGATATGTGGACAATTCTCGATTCCATTCCAGTGCCAATCCATTGCTGTATCGTGTACGCTACGATACGTACTCACATCGTATTATTTATTCATCTTGAAGGCGCTCACATTATCGCCGACAAGTTGAGCTTTTACGATGCAGGCCACACGGCCTCTTTGACGTATTGACAAGTTGCGAAATGTTCTCTGAGTTGCTTCCAAACCTAAAGTGCGCAACGTTACCAGTAAAGTGTATAAATATTCAAGTAGATTGCGAATGCAGGTACAATTTAAGCAAGCTTTATTTTGCATTTGAAGAAAATGTAATCAATGATGTATAGAAGTCTAAGGACTATTTAACTATTTATCATATAGACTTTACTTACATATATATAGTTATTGCATTTTTATTCTTTCAATTTAATTCATTTTCCTATTATATGCGTTAAAATAATATTGAATTTTAAACAATGGTAAGTTTTAAAATAATTTCAATTTGAATTTCTCGGCATATCATCATTGATATAGTCCACTCTTGACTAATCCTCAACCTCATTTAAATGCATAGACAAATAATGTAATGTTTTAAAAAGTTGTTGTTCTATATAAATTCATATACGTGAGAGCGTGGAAAGCATTAATCCTCTGCATGAATATAATTTTAGATTTATTTATTTTATATAAATGATTATTCTACTGAACTTTTCGTCTACCCATTTGCTGTTTCATTTTAGCTAGAAATGTAGTGTATTTATTTGCAAATATTAATTTTGTATCAAACGGATTTTAAATAAATGTTTTATGTATGCAGAAAAAAACTGAACGCAAAAAACTTGATTAGTTTCTATTATTTATAATGCTTTTCATGACTTTTCATCGTGGGTATTGCTTGTCAACAAAATTTGTTTCGTTATGACCGCGAATGGTTTCAATTTTATTTGAATAAAAATTAAATTAAAATATAAATTCCATGCAAAATTGCACGGTTAAATTTTTACGACATAGTAACACAAAGCTGTAATAACAAAACTAAGTTTCCAATAAAAAAAATCGCTCAGAATTGTAATCACATACTAAACTTCAAAAGTTATCTAAGTAAGTCATGTGTAACTAATAGAAAAGCAATAGTTTTGGACGTACTAGTTGCATATTTGAATGAAATTATTTATTAATGTTTTGGGTTCTAAATCCAGATTAGCTTGTAGTTCTGAGTGTTTTATAGTGCATGCTTTTAGGGCATTGATTATATTATAAATTGAAAATACATTATTAATAAGCTTAACATATGGATGTTCTAACATATGTATTTGAAAATAATATCAGTATTTCTATTATATTACACTTTATTAATTAATACCTAAGTAATGCTTTATTCCCAGTAAAGAAAAACAATCAGTACTAGGATTATAATATCTCTATCTTATTAAAAAAGTTAACTAAGTCATCATTGTTTAATAATTAATGTATTAGTAATACCATGTTTGAGGAACCTTCTAAACTTCCATTTGGAAATCTTAAAGTTTAGAGGGTTTCTGTTAAACCACATAGCAAAAAATGCATATTTAATAATTAATTTAGGGAACAAGAGACACCATTGAAATATGAAAACAGGAAGCAACAACGAAATAATTAGGTAATTCGAATATTCGCCTACCCTTACAAATATGTCAAATTCTATTATACATCCACCACAAGCGATGGAAAGGGCATAACAACCTTCACAACACTGACCCTAAACAATTCATGAATCCTGTCCAACGTTGACGGTCCTATAGGCAAAAGCATCCTTGCACCGATATTTATTATATGTGCTTACAACGCGAAAGCCAACTAACGTATGTTTACATACACGTTTACATTGATTCGGTCGCAATGCATTCATTGTTTTGGGCACTACATGAATGTAACAAGTAACCAACCAATGCTGAAATTGCAATCAATGTCTCATGGCGTAAATCCAACTTGTATACGCTTTCGAAGCGAAACCCCAATGAAATGGGGGTGTACGTTATAAATTGGTAGTTAATTTATATTTAATAATTAGCTATCAATAATTGGGACAGCGATTCAAACTTCTGGGTTGTAACGGTTATATGCGCATTACTCAACAATATGCTATTGTATATTGGATCGACGCTATTGTACCCATAGCTAAAATGGATCCTTTTGCAGCTTCTGTATTAAATTTCAATGCTTAACTTAGACAATGACTCTGACAGTAATTAGTTATCTATATTTAAATGCAAAAACTTTGTTTGGTTTAATTTAATTGGTTTGGATTTGTATTTAAATATATAATTTGGAAAGTGAGAATTTATAAGAAAAGCTTTATAAAAACTGAAAGCAAATATGCCCACACACGAATCAATAATGCATTTCTAAAATACAAAATATAAATTTATAACTCATTAATAATATACAAATATTTAGAATACCAATGAAATACCCAAACTAATTAATTTATTTTATCAGCAATGTAAGTGCACCTGAATATAATGGAACGCCAACTAAATTAAATGAATGAAATATACCCAAATGAAATATGCAAGGTGTAAACTAACTTTTAGCATAAATCCATAATTCCAATTAATTTTGAACTTTAAAATAAAAATGAACTCTCACATTCGTAGAGAAAAATACAAAACACTTAATAATATACAAAGCAGGGTTAAGCGTAAATTAGTTAAGCGTAATTGGTAATTATAATCATTTTGCAAAAGCACATAGAAAAAGAATAAAAGAAACATTGTGAACCTTAAACTAAAGCGTTTATTAAGCGTCGCAAGATTTTCGCCGAGGGAGCGCAAGAGTTTGCACTTCACTAAGGAATAAAGCCGATATGAAGTCATTATTAATTCACTTTAATTACACTCGGATAATTAACGCCTTGGTAACTATATAGAAGGCAACGGGGTTTCGCACGCTTCTTAAGCTGGGAGTCGTATAGTGGTGTAAAAGCAACTCGCGGATATCCTCCAGCTGCTGGTTGAATCGTCCCAACAATAGTGGGGTGTGAAGTAATAGCAGTAAGCGCGAAAAGGGAAATTATGAGGACGCGTTTTCGTCTGGGTCGAGGGTTGTACGCGATCCGTCTTGAAATTTCATTTCGCGTCATAATAAATTTTTCGTAATTGCCGTGTAAATTGGAGGCGCGAAGGAGACCATGGGTGGTCTGGTCTGTTATCCGTTTGTAGAATTAGCGCGTAGCAACCCAACGCGACGGACAAAATGCGCGTGGGTTTGCACTGAACCCGAGTGGTTTAAAGTAAACGCAATTATTTATCTGCCCGAAGCAGCAAGAGGCAAAGAGGGTTTCGCGCTCTATTAGCGCTACATCTCGCATCTAATGGCACACCTTAATCAGCCAGTGGGAAGCACTTAATTTTCCCATGCGATGGTCTTCTATTCTGTCTTGTTTTCAAATAAAACCATTTAAAATGCAACCGAGGTCGAGACTAGCGTCGGAGTTGTTTGCGTTGGAACCTTGGACATCGAAGCTTTTTATTTCTGGGAAATGTTTATTTGCTTCTCACATTAATTGCTATTATAATTGAAATGATAGTCGAGATCCGTCCATTATTTTGCGATTAGGAAAGCATTTTTGTTATATTTATAGTGATTGCCAGCGTTTTCTATGCATACATTTAGCGTATCTCGAAGGTTATTAACGTTAAAATGGTGGAAGAACGGAAGGACGTTCCGATAGCGAGAAGGAATACGAAAACATGTAAGGATGACTAATGCATTGGTGTTTTCTATTAATGAACGAGGGTGAATTTTACTCTGCATTTGGGGATACCCTCCTATATTGGAATATGGCTCCATCAACACGAATTTATCGACTGCACTTTATTAAACATTAAAACCGTCTGGCGTGGGTGCTGTTTGAAGGAAGAAGAAGGCCATGAGACATTCGAACTAGTAGAACTGTTTGCACTGAGATGACACCCCGACAACTTTCATGAATTAAATATTTGCCCATTATGGCTATTATTGCGTCTTGCAACGCATCACTGAACTAAGTTAGAATATCACATTTGCATATCCTTTGACATCACATTGATTGGTACTAATCTATGAATTTGTGGCCTCAAGTTACTGAACTGGTATGTTTTTCTAGCAGGAAAGTTTTAATAAGCGTCGGGTTTGTTCTGTGTAGTTAATTTGCTCGTATAAAGGCAACACAATAGAAGATAGAAAAGTTTGTATCACAGTTGTTCATGGAAGAATGCGAGAGAAGCAGAAACGGGCGCGATGCCACAGAATGAACGATCGTGTGCGAAATGAGCTCCAAGTGGCGATTATGGTGATTAATAAGTGCGCTTACACCCTCCGATATGTGAGTGAGCTTCAGGGCAATAAAATTCCACTATAGCAAGATCCGGCCGGGCTGGGCAGCCAAAGGCTGCGAAAACCGACTATGAAGCGAGTCGAGGGTGAGCGAGCGTATAAAGCTGGGATTATTAGTTTCGCGTTGCAAACAAATTAAAAACCCATTGGGAATACGCTTCATGCTCTCTTCTGGGAGAAGGAGAAATATAATAAGATAATTATGACGAGTGGATTTGGTTTGGGTCTGTGTTTTTCATATTTAATCGAATTAAAATTTTTTGAATTAATTTGCATATTGTTTGATTCCTCTTTTCCCCCCAGTTATGGTCGTAATAGGAAAGTTGAAGGTTGATCCATAGTAGGCACTACTCCATTCTGCAGTAGTGGGACATTGCCTGCTAGTGAGTTTAGAGGAATTAAGAATACTAAATTCAAAGGTCACAAGTAGTAGGCACTATTCTACTCTACACTAGTGGAAACTGGTAATTTTGAAGGGACTAAAGAATCCTTTAAGGCTAAATGTCCACCGGTATTAGGCACTATTCCACTATGTACTAGGAACAGTGACTACTGGTAAATTGGGAGGAATTAAAGTATACACAATTGACGGCCCACCGGTAGTAGGCACTATTCCATTTTGGACTACTAGGAGGATTTGGAGGAACTAAAAAATACTTTAAAGCTAAAAGACCAGGTTTTTATAAATTTAGCATTTTTGCAAAAAAACAATTTTTATCTAAAATTTGGAATGTGGTAACGAATGGTTTCAATTAAATTCGCAGGTCATTTACAACATTATGCAGCATATAACCGAAACAGAGTAAACAAAATCGAATTATTCTAATGCATTTGATGCTGGCTCGAGTCTGCGGTGAGCTAACAAAGGCAATATGGTCGCAATTCCAAAAGTATTTGCGCGCTGGCGTAGATCTGTTTTGGTATTGGTTTATTAATTCATACTTGCCAAATTAGATCAAACATTTCCACATTGTTCGGTAATTAATTGATAACATCAAAATAAATAAAGCTTAAAATTGTTTTCGTAATTTGTGGGTGTCCAACAAATGTAAATAAATCGTGAATTGCTGGGATTCTTCCAAAATAAATCGGGGAATGGCAAAAAGTTTACAAATAAATCGATTATATATCGGTAGCACTTATAAATAAATCGAGGTTTTGGTAGTACTGCTTTTATAAATAATTTTTAATTTGGCTTACACCAATCTGTCAGATTCGCTTAAATTATCGGAATACGTGGTGTTGTAGATGGGCGTTCGATTTGTAATTCCATTTTCCACTTGTGGAATTTGTGATATACTTCAATTTCAGTTTGAATTACTGGGGGGAAGTTGAATTGCAATGTATTTCTTTAGTGATTTGATATATATATGACCAAATATTTGTATATATTTATTTTTATTTACATGGTCAATGTTAATGGTTCATTTGTTAAATGTTTAAACAGGTGTGAATATTTTAAAGACGAACGGATAGCACTTAGTTCTCTTTATGCCAAAGGGTAGCTTCAACGATATTATTTATATGCTTGGTTCGACATATCTGTTGGTGCTGTTTTATCGTGATTTATTATTATTGACAGAGGCGCTTTTGTATTATCTTTTAATGAGCTTTCCCCTACATGATTTCGTTCCTTGATTCGGGAAAAGATTTCTGTTTAAATATTTTACAAGCCATATTAATAATTGGCTCAGAATTCTGTTACATGTATCATATTATTATTTCTCTAAAGATTCTTGACCAAAGTTAACGATTACTAACTTCCAATTCATTTTAAAGTTTTATTCTATTATTCAGCTCGTTGCAAATATTCCATACTTTTTCATATATGAGTTATTTCCATTAAAATTGTCACAAATATTTATGAAATTTTAATATATGGCATTTACTCTCTTCATAGTTTGTATTTCTGTTTGTTGTTTTTTAAAGAGAATTTCCAATTTTAAATTAAATACCAATAAACTGAATAAATCATATTCAGTCGATTTATAATTTAAAGCAAAATTAAATATTTCACTTTACAATTTAATAAATTTTATTAAATATTTGCAAGTAAATTAAAGCGACTGCGTGTAATTTTCATTAACCAACAGTATATATTAAATGAATGTTGGAACGTTAGGCATAGAACACAGAAAACAGTTCGTTTGTAATTGCCAGATTTATGTGGACAACCACTCATATATTAACTGCAAATGGTATTTTCCATCCACCATACATACCTCTCCCAAAAGTTAAATTCAGGCGCTCCCAGCCCAACTCACCCCCACAAGTACTCAGTCCATGTCTACTAAAACGTGGGCTTGGGAAATACGGAAACCGTTTAACTCGATTTCGCGTTTATCATCTTAGGTTTCGACGTCCGAATTGTAATCTTATACGTGCCAGTAACAAGATTTCTCCTTCGAGGTATAATATATGTGCGTGCCTAGGAGAGACCAAGCATGCACCGATTGTTTCTCGCGCTGCGCTAGACATTTAAATCTAGTGTCAATGACAGAAATCAATCTTTGAAATGAATTTTTTTATTGGTTTAACGATTCCATAGAATTTTTATAAAGATATTCAGTAATAAATTATTCATTATATTTATTATAGATGCATTTTTGTAACCGTTGTAATTGATTCATTTACAAGGATAATGAACTTGCAGGGTTAACGATACTGCCAGGAGAATCTGGAAAATGGTAGGACATTGGAAAAAAATATAGAGGGAAATGTAATAATGCAAAAACGTATAAAATATGAATGCATGCATTTGCATGTCGGTGTCATTTATGTGAGATACCAGGAATACACCGAGCATGAATGCATCGGGGGATTTCCAAAGTGAATAATAAACTTAATGGAGGACATTAAATATATGGCGGCACTCGTTTATTAACCATGTATCGACCATCTTTTTTTTCATTTAACAGTAATAAAATCGATGGATTTTTTGTATAGTAATTTGTATTCACTAAACCGATGCATTTTTTTGTGTCAAATAAATCAGTAAATAATTGTATTTATTTCTTTATTGAAATTATAATACTACAGATTTTGTAAATTTGTAATTTTTAATTGAAATTCAAATCCCAGTAAGCACACATATAGTTGATACATAACATATATGTATCACCGAAATAACATTGTTATATAACTTTGTTACATAACAGATACATCTCTGAGCAATTTCTCAGATACATA
>JASKGN010031982.1:0-16229 GCA_030556245.1 Falagria sp. GC000072 | reverse complement strand
TTTTTCATTTCATTATCCGCCCAATTAAAATTTAAATGCGATAGAGTGATTTATTATCGTAATTTATAGTTGGTTGAAGTAGAAATGATCGCGATAACAAGATAATATTTTAACACTTTAACACATTTGCGTGCATATAGTCTAAAAAAGTTTTCCCAATGAGAAGAGAAGAAGAAGAAGAAGCTTGAGTAAATTTGTTCGTTTTATTGTTTGCGTGCAGTTTCGGACAGAAGAAGGGTGCGTGTTGAGCCAATTACACATATGCTCATGTATCAACGTGACACGTTCTTTTTTGCCACTTCCAAAAATGAAAAAAAATCTACTCTTTGCAAAAAGGAAATTCGTGCAGACATGTCAATTCAATTAATGAACCAAAAAAGTATCTTTTACCATAACTTAAATTAACCTAAAGAAAACATTTATCAAAATATGCGTCAAAATTTTTCTTTTTTCCTTCATGTGTGTTAAATTTACTAAACTATTGTTTGGGTTAAACACAAAAAAATTTCCTAACGTATCGGCTAATCCGGCAGTAGTAACTAAAATAAAAAACTTTCAATTTATCACGAATTAATCCAAAAAATAATAATTTAAAAAATTTAGCTTTCGACAGAAGTTGATTTTATTGATGGTAATCATAATTGCACACGCGCTAAGCTGCTTTTATAGGCAGATGTTGTTGAAATCAAAAATTGGATAACATGATTTATACCCACGTTGGTGTAGTTATTATTAAAAATCCATTTTTAAATTCATAGATTTGTGAAAAAAGTAGTATTAGAGAACAAAACAATTGGTCAAAACAATTTGGCTTGGTGATCCATTGCATCTCGGTCTTCTTCTGGGTCTCATTGCTCTTAATTAGATCCTCGCAGCGGATAGCGAAGACGTATCATTAATTTCGGTGACACCTAGCGCTATATATTTGGGAACAATGCTGAATTGTAACGAAGTTGGCCGCAAGGACGAGGTTCTTGTTCTTGCATTCCCATGCCAAACTAGACTACCGTTTCTAATATCCACGATGCCATTCGATGCCATAGCGCAACTTATCCTCCGTTGTTGCTATGCCTGTTCAACTCCATTCGCCTCCTTCCAGAGCGTTCCGCCATCTCGAAGTTACAATTTAATTCGTTATCGATGTTAACAGTTCATTAGTAGTAAGTTGGCGTCATTAATTATTGTTGTTGCAGTAGCTACGGTCGACGGTAGTATATTCAATATAAGCAAGGTGAATCGATTGCACATGGGACCTTACCTCTGCATCGCTTCGAATGGGGTTCCTCCATCCGTCAGCAAGCGAATTATGCTCATCGTTCATTGTAAGATTTAAATAATTTTATTTATTTTATCGAAAATGGTATTAAAAATAATTAAGCATTACAATTTGTTGCGTTTAGTTCCACCGATGATATGGATCCAAAATCAACTGGTTGGGGCAATGGAAGGACAGCAAATCACTTTGGAGTGTCACTCCGAGGCCTATCCCAAATCAATCAATTACTGGACGAAGGATTCGGGCAATATAATTTCTCAAGGTGAGCACTCAGGACTCCGAGTTTCTTTTTAATGAAATTGCCTCCAACCCTTCGAATAGAAAAGGGCTTCACCCAAGCGTATGACATATATAAGCGTTAAAGCACTACCGAGGCCCGTAAAGTGCCATCACTTAACTATAAAATCGTTGCGTGTTATTACACCTTAATACTCTTTATTGGTCACTCAATAACACATTAAATCTGCTTCCGTTTATTCTGCATAAAGGCAAAATATTATTTTTTTTACCGAAGATATCACACAAAACGGAATAGTTTTATTTGCAAAATTTTATTTATTAAGGCTTATGTGTTCAATTTGTAAGAGCACGAAATACATACAACTAAAACGTGTAGAAATGATAAACAAGCCCTAGACGACTATGTCACACATTCCGTCTTCATTCAAGCGATGGGCGAAAGGATTATTGCAAGATATTTGCGTATTTACATTGAGATTTGCTCCAACGACATATTACGCGTTGTTGTCGACTCACCGCCGCCTCTCGCTACCATCTCGTCATCGTTACTAACGCTCGTTTCATGCGAATTGTGTCTATTTATGTTGTAACGGTAGTTACCTTGTTTTCGCGGATAATGTGACTCAACCGCGACAGTCGTCTTCTTCATCCTTTAATTTATTAAAGTCCTTCATCAACGACATACAACTAAGAGGATGCGGGTTTCCGGAACAATTGCCAATTTAAGAGCTTTGCTTGACTGAAAAACAACGCGTGGGGGAATCAATGTAAACTCAATGAAACTGGAGTTATGTTGAAAAAAAAATTAAAGATTTAATACTATGTAGTTAATATTTTTCGATTTTACCGACTTACAAATCATTATTATTTATTTAAATTCTCTTATGTTTTTATGTTTAACAAAGAAATAATTATATAATGTTTTCATTCTTGGCTCAACATTTTTTTTTCTTTTTTGAAAAGAAGATAAATTGTAAATCGAAAAAATCAAATCACCGAGTCAATCATGAATTGCAGTTGTGTTGATGTGCAATCGTTTCAAGCATTAACAAAAACGAAGAAGAAGAAAAGAAGAAATAGCTCAGTGATCAGGTCTGAAATGTTGGACAATATTGGGAACGTGCCGACATGAATATTTCAATAGGAAACGGTGCACGACTTGACGCGCGCACACAATTACTAATGAACAATTCATATGGTGAACGAGAAATACAATTGTCGTAGGTATCTACGGGTTTTTCATAAAAATCAGACAGTCTTCCACTATTGAGAATTCCTGCTGCGTTCGCTGCTTTTGCACGTTGGGGCAGCAACGATGGGACCAGCTTTTCGGGTTCGTAATAGCTCCCATTAGGTGAGGCAATCATCAGAAAGTTTCCAATCCACATTGTGGGTCTTAAACTTATACCACGTGCGTTTTACATGATATTAGGTCTTGAATGTTCAGTATTATAAGAAGAATATATTTCGAACTTGTTTGAAATTTAATTATCACTTTAAAAACATTTCTAAATTAACAATTTTTGAAAGAAACATTGTTTTCACTACATACCACGCACCACAAAGTGACAAACAAACGAACAATTCATATCGCCATGTATAACAAGAGGTAGGAGCTTCGGTAGCGAGTTAACCCGTTTTACTCATGATTTAGAGCCCAAAGTATAAACACATGGGCCCTAATAAATATACCCAAGTTGGACAAGGAGGGATTAATGCGGCATTACAACTACGTCTGTCAAAAAGTACATTTATCCGAGTTTCCTACGTAGGTACACATCCGCATCGCATAAATATGTTTATCCAATTTTAATTTCTTCCCACATCGACGTCTTGCCGTTCGTTGCCAGTGAATAGAAGAGCTGCAGATACTAACCGCAGTGGGCGCATTCGTTGCCATTACTTTATCGCCTCTAATATTTTTTACTTTATTACGCGGAACTTTCAAAGTGTGCGCGAGCTTTCGCGAAGGCCCAATCGTAAACCATATTTATTATCGTATTCTAGGTGCACTGAGCACTGCCGCACATATTCATGATATATTAATTCAATATCATTCGTTCGCAGTACTTTAAACTTACTTCTTCTTTTCGTCGTCACCATGCTATTTCACACTTGGCTGCATGTCCTTACCTTACAAAAAAAAAGTTTGGTCAAAAGAAAATTCTAAGTTTTCTCTGAGTTAATTAAATTTACGATTTTAAACTTTATATTGATTTCAGGTGCTAAATATGAGCCAGTTTTGGTAGACAACGCTTACAAGGTACATATGAAACTTACGATAAGATCAGTCGTAGCAAGTGACTATGGTTCCTATAAATGCGTGTCCAAAAATTCTCTGGGCGAAACCGACGGCACCATCAAACTTTATCGTGAGTAAAACTGATGCTTTTATTTCCTCATTTTCTTATTTTCCACTTATAATGCCACCTCAAGTTTTCCTTTCGGTTTTGTGAGTAGGTACACAATCATAAGGAGTGTCTTCAGATGTGGGTTTTCCTTTTCACGCGTAGAAAATGGGCAAAACGTTAGCGGAAAGCGGCAATCTTTCCCAACCGATAACAGAACTCGTGCGGTGTCATCTTCTCCCACCTCAATAGCAAGCTGATAAAATGCGATTCATAGAAATCGGATGCAATTCAACGCGACGCGTTTTTATGCGTCAGGACGCGGATCGTCTGTCATGCTTTTCATTGCGAGCATGAATTGCAGATGTTCCCATGTTCTCCTAGCATGTACACCACTTTCGGGCAGCATCCTTACAAACACACTGAATTTCTGACGTGAGAATTGCGTCTTGTATGGTTTGGGAAGCCTCACAATTCTGAAAGGCACTCTAACGTTAGGCAAGAACATTCACGAATCTTAGGAAAAGGTTTGTGGGTTTTGGGACAGAATTTAGTCTTGGAAATTGTTGAATCCAACAGTGGAAGTACTCCTACACAATTGGCTACATTTGCTCTAGAAATTTAGATTAAACAATCAGGCCTTTAACATCCCTCTAGTTGGTTGCTTTTGTTTGTGGTGCACACACAGCTTCAAATTTAGAAAAGTTGATTTTCATTTTTAGACATACCTACACCTTCAACGCAAAAAACCACCACCAGCACGACAACAACGGCTCCAACCATCCGGACGACCGTCCAAAAAGGTAATGTTTTGCACCAATTTATTATCACTTTTTTACATATTTTTAATTGAAATAATCTGATTATTTATTCTGACATCACGCAGAAATTGTAAAGCAGCGAGGCCGACAGAAAGAGCCTGTTGATTTGAGTAGAAATGAAATATTTGGTTCTGATACCACAAAAGAATTAGGTAAAAGACTCCGCCTCCGTCTTTGAAATATTTGTTGTGAAGAGAGCTTAAGCCTTTCAGAATGATTCTGTTGTTTCTAAAATATATTGTAGATGTATTTGTTAATGGCACGAGTACATCCATAGGATCTTGTGAAAACCAAGTTTTAAGTTGATATTAATTGTAACTTGTGATAAGTTGTGCATGATGAAAGCTCTTGCACAACCTCCTGACATTGTAAAATGAGCACTGACATGATGTTACACTCATATTCGCAAAGGCTCCTATTGTTAGAAATTCTTGGCTTGCATGCACTTTTTGTTGCTTGTTTGTTTTCCTGACTAAACCTCTCTGAAAATAGAAACTGTTTCTCAACTCCTTATTTTCATGAACCTAATTAATTAATAATATAATTTTATAATATAAAATACGGATTATTGATTTAAAATATTTTGTGTTATTTTTGTATAGATCTTCGACTAAGAAGTAATCCAAGTGACTCAAGTAAAGAAGAATTGAGTGCAGCAAATGAAGTTAACTTCAATTTCCCATCGTCAGGGGTAGTCCCACTACATCATCTGCTTCTTCCATTGTTAATCGCGACGATGTTGCTCTTTTGTAAATATTAATTCTGCATTTCAACCGTTATTCTGTTTATCATGTATCAACAAAACATGATAATTATTTCAAAAATAGCAAACCGAAGGGATGAAAATGATTCATGTAAAATTTATACAAAATTAGTATAACGTGAAAATAATACCTTGATTCCATGTAGGTAGAGAAAGTACCTAATTAAAACTTTGTTAATATCATTACCTTATAATATGGTTAAGAATATAATAACAAAATATTATATAATACCCATTATACATTTTAGCTTGTTTAAATACCAAGAAAATTATAAATATTTAAGAGAAGAAAAAGAAACCAAAGATATATATAATTATTATTATTATACATAAATAGTAAAATGATCAATGTTTGTGTGTAATATAAAAAAATGTAGTGCTCTGTGAGGCACAATATATAGCGTTAAATGTAAATGTACATATTAAGAAATATCAGAAAATTAATTGAGTAATTGTGTGGATAAAATTATTAAAAGTGAGATTTAAATAGTGGATGGGATCTCACAAGAAAGTATCGCTTGTAAAATTATATCAAATCTCTGATTAATTTATTATGTATTATCTATACTATATTTGATGAGAGACTGAAAATGTGCGTTTAGACCTCTAATTGATAATTTTTTTTTTGGGTTACGAACGACGCCAATTGAATTATTAATAAATAAAAATGTTATGCCTGTGTATGATGTTTTTACTATGCATTTATTTTAAATTTTAATTGTTTTAAAGTTTTATTTGAATGGGAAAAAATAATTTTAATTGGTAGAAGTGATAAAATCAAAAGCAACTTTTCCCAGCGAGAAACTAATCGAATTATATTCTCTTCGTTAACGCAAACTGCGAAACAAAACCAAACAAATAATAATTCACTTAAAACGCGTCGAAAATATAGTGCAAAATGCATTAGCCAATTAAACCATCCGAAAATTTATGCTTTTTGTGCTCCACTAATTCACTGGCAACAAACAGCAATTGTAGCGCGAGCAAGCAAAGCGTTCGCGCAACAATGCACGTCGTACAATCTACAACCGACTCTGCCTTCACCGCTCCCGTATACGTGCGTAACAAATACAACATTTACATTTGGATTGAAGCGCTTTTGTTTGCTGAGTTGGTTGTGCGAATCGACGAGACTTCAATTCCACCCGAACCCATGTTAAGACAAGCCGAACAAGGAGAGCAAAGCAATACCAGGAATAACAGGAGCGGGCGTCACGCAGTGCCATAGAACGAGCGACAACCGCAGGAGGTCCTTTTGATATTCATTCTATCTACGATCTTACGATGGTATTAGGCCATGTCTTGAGTACACAACTTACTCCGCACTATTTACCGGTAAACCTCTCGAGATAAATTGAAGATTTGCGAGTATAATTAGAAGTGAAATCTGTGGGGATGTGTAACTGATTGAAGCCGATATATCAAAAGGTTGTTGATTTATATGCAAATTCTGTAAGATGGGAGAGTTAAGCCAATGGAAAAATGAATTCTGGATGCTGAGTGTTGGGTTGTTACTGTTATAATGGATGGCGTTTAAGTTGCTTATGAATGCAATTAAACGCCGTGACAACTGCTGTTAAGCTCTGCCGCTCACGCTCGTTACGAAATATGCATAGCTTGCAATAATAGATTCTAGCCTGAAACACAATAGGATGCAAATAAACCAAAGGAAAAATTGTAAATAGCTAAATAAATAAAACCTCATTATTTATTAATATCTCAAAATTAGAGATGTCCTTTAAATTCTAAGATTGATTTTTTTAATTGCTAGTTTTGGAGATAGAGATATAATAACAGCATTAAAACTGAATTTTGATATACCCATATAGACACAAACATTACATTGGAACATTTGGAACACACTTGTTTGGGGCTAGAAAGTATGAAATCAAAATGTGTGACAGAAATCTTAACTTCGAAATTAGTGCGCAAAAATAAAAATATCATTAAACTTATCAGAATCATGAAAATCATATCATCATTTTTTTACCACAAGGATTTAAATACAAATGGGTTTAAGCATTTAAGGACGAAATAAAGTTGAGGAAGGCATTGAGGCAACAAACTTCTTTATACTGAAGCAAGCCTCTTAGAAAATTGCCTCCAAAGTCCTTTAGCAAAGAGATGAGCTTACTACAACGGCGTTATCGATTGTATCATCTTCTATAATACAACTTGATTATAAACTCTATGCCTAAGTTAAAAATTCTAAACATGCGACGGGTTTGAAGTTACTAACGCGCAAAATGCATCAATCCAAGTATTATTAACTGCTTTGCATCGATGTTGGTGAAGCAAACACTTTGAATACACCAAATGTATGAAAATAAGCTGTGACACAGACACACTCCAAATATGTCATTAATATTTAATGGGTCTTAAAATCTATTATTGAAAACCATAAAGTAACTCTTCTTTTATTGTCGTATTGCCGGAATGGAATTGGCCGCGATCGTTCGATTCAGTTTTTATTGTCCCGCAAGCAACGGATTTATCCGTGCATTGTTTTCGTAGTGAGCAGTGTTAAAGTCTGCCGTCGGCTATGAATAAGCGAGGAAATAAAAGTTGGCATAGAGCGTATTGTCTCCAATGCAGTTAATGCCCAGTTTTATATCAGAAAGTATTAACTATTATTCCAACCGAAAGAAAATAAACGATCTCTTGGAACAAACTGTATCTTGGTTGAAGCCGACGGAAGAAGATTAATGTAATTTCCGATCTCGTCGGAAAAACCATAACGACCAATAAATCATATTAGTATCAATCATTGTACCTACTGAGAATACGGAAATGGGAAAAACGTATAGAAGAAAAGGTACTTTGAGTGTAAAAAAACTGGACCCTAACTAGTGTTACCATTTGTTTTAAATCTCAGAGGATTTGTTGTCATTTGGCCAAAGCCAGACAAGCGCCGTTAGTTGCCTTCACAGTGGCTGTTAGTGGACTTGGTGTTAAAGACTTAATTTACAAAACGTTTACGAAAACATGCCCCGAACTCGGAAACTTTCCTCGGTTTGTACGTTAAATAACCGTATTTGCTTCGGCACGATATAATGCCATGATAAATTATTAAAATCATACCCTAAAAAGGGTCGAATTAAATTAATTTCAAACATCTGCAAGTCCAGAAAAAGTCGTGACTCATGAATTAGCTTTGTGCTTCAAGTCCCTAAGTCTTCTATAACTCTTGCTAGCGGACAGAATCGAAGTTATTAACTTTTCGGTCGTCTTTGTGGCTTTTCGTTCGTTGCAGTAAACTATTCTGCTTTATGTGAAAACAGGGATGCATCGGTGCATAGTGTAGCCGAACTGGCGTCCTGCAGGAAATGGGGACTGGTGATAATATTGGACGTCCGGCATCGAAGCACCCGATCGGTGATATGTAGTCTGCTCGCTAAACAAAACGTCGCGAAGCTATAAAATGAATCAAACAATACGCTTCGTCTATAAATTATGACCATGCAATTCGCACACCTTCCTGCCGAAGTGTCGGCTATTTTTCACCTAGCGGCCTCTTACCAGCCAATGAATTTAAAAATCTCCAGACATATTTCGTAGAGCTAAGCTTTTGTATTCGTAAATGACGGCCTGGGTTCAAATTTGTTGAAGCGTTATAATTTGATTTACTTGCAAAACTTGTTATCCTGCTCGATGCACGTTAACTATTTGTCATGCATACATGAGCTTTGTGGTAAGGACCACGACAAAGTTATAGATATTGATCAATTTCGTAGTGAGAATCAAAGTTTCGGTATAAATTTGAAAGTCGCAGGTATTGCCAGACTGTAATTACTAGCAGAATTCCAAGAATCTTGCTCGTAATTCATCTCCATCTGCTGACATTTTTACTTTTTAATTTAGAAAATTGATTGGAGTGTGAAAATATGGCAGAAAATCATTTATCTCTTTAATATCTATTTGTAGAAACCCAATAGGTTACAGGTAGTAATCTTTCACTATTTGGAAGAATAGGATTCAAGAATGAAGATTTAAGTGTGGGTTTTGTGGTCTTCTACTAGAACAACAAGTATTTTGAGTGCGAAGATGAACGAAAAAAGAATTAGGTAAGAGGAAATTCAGGTTAGTTAATTGTATTTCCTGAAGTGTTCAGTTTCCTGTGAGAGGTGTGCCCACCCATTAGTTTAGACTGTTCGCTCTGCAAATCCATCCTTCCATTTCCTGAATAGGGAAATCCGCAGCCATTAAAACCATTTGTATAGTGGGTCCCACACCTCGCTTGAGATTCTTTAATAGCACATTGCAACTTCAAATTTCGTATACTGATATAATAATAAAATTGCAAACAAACAGTATGACTCTCGTATCGGTACCGATTACAACGGCTCAGCACAAAGACCTTAAACTAAACGCTTTTTGTTGGCTGTTGGATCTGAACAAACGAGAGAAGTCCAAGGTAGTGTTAACGTAAATTACCAGAATCGATGCCGAATTGTAGAATTCCAGTAAATAGACTTCTCCTCACAACGAATTCGATACACGTCCGCGTAATAAACACAAAGTATCAGAGTAAGCGAGCCTGAATTGAAAAACGCTCATGCTAACATTTGTAGAAAGCAAAAGATAAAAACGTCTTTTTGTGGAAATAAGGCGCTTAGCACAAGGCCCAACGAATGTCAAATGATAAAATTGTTTGATGAAGTGCGAGCGTGATGATGATGATTACTCCATTCGGGTGAAGACGATGGAGAGAAGAAGTCGTAATGTCGTGTGCGCGAGTTGCCTGGATGGAAAATTTTCGTCGGTCGGTAATTAGCAGATTTGTACGCTGGCAGTTACCAGCCCTTCGAGCCAACTTGTGCGCTAGAGACGTGATTACTTACGAGGAAAGTTTGCATTTAAATTTTCACTCGTGCCTACTCTTCTTCCATCCTAGAACTCCACTCAATTTGCGCCAAAATATTAAATCGATTCAAATATATATTCATAACCGTATGGTTCCCATTAAAATCTTCCGACTAGACTTTTTTCTATTTCCAATACTATGAAAGTAACTGAATTTTCTATTATATAACCAGTATCACTAGTATATCTAGTTATTTTAATTCAAGCGTAACGCATACAGTTTGCCATCAGATGAATTTCCAATCTAATTCTTCGAAAGCAAATATAAACCGAATCACGCGATGAACAAACACCGCAAACGATTGCGAGCGCTTATCACGCGATCTCGCCTCCCTCGACACCAGTAGTTTCTCTTGATACTCTTCCAATCGACTTGCTCATCATGATGGTGCAGATTCCGACTAACGACGTTTGCTCATGTATAAGTTCACTTTTACATTGTCACCCAGCAGATTCCACATCCTTATAATAAGAATAGAGAGTAAAGTTAAGACGAAAGTAGTGAGAGAAGAGAGTTGCCTTTGATTCTTCCTCTTTTACCCTATCTTCCCTTTTCAGACACCATTTCGTAAATCGGAAGTGTCGTGACAGCCATCCGATTATCCAATCACGAACTGTATTTATGTGCCAAAACAAACTACTTTTAAACACCGGTTAAGTTAGATTGATCCCCTTCTGCCCTCCAACTTTGCGTGACTACCCGAAATATTGATTCTCTTTGTTACGTGTCAATTTGGGTTGGGTACTACCTCACATCATTACCACACCATATCACGATCAGATCCATCTAAACTAAACGCTCCCTTTGCTTTCAAACACTTATTCCGCAAAGGTTTAACCTTAAAAACTCAACTGCTTGACAGTGCCATACAACTTTGATCGAAATTCATGAGGATGTGTATTATACTGAAGGCGCACATTAACCTTTTATTGCTTGGAGGTAGGACACTTTTGATATTCTCTCAGAAATAACAAAGCACGACTGCGACATCGTCCCGATCTTGAGTGTAATGAAGGTGTTTACATGCAACGGCCAACGCTTGATAATTAGCCTGCCGCCGAATGCTCTTCCTGAGCGCAACCGGCTCTTCATTATCGAGACTCCTATTAGCACACTAACAAATGATACTGTATTATGTTATCTATAAAGGAAATTTTTCTTTCTCTTTTTGAATTTTGAATAAAAATAAAACAATGTTTAAAATAAGTTATTATTATTTCTTTTATAAATTGTATACAAAAAAGGTATACAAAATCTGATTGGGACAATTAAAACAAACAATGAACAAGTACTATACAGTAATTTAATTTGGTATTGTTGTAAAAATGTCATAAAAAGGTAATGCTGTAAATTGTGCATACTATATTTGCGCATGCGATGGCCAGGACTAGATAAAACCATATAAAATGTGGGGCCGGCAACGTCAGCGACGACAGAGCTGACTTTATGGATCATAAAACCTGACACTAAACCTCCGAATGTATCAAACTATCGATTGCATCGAGGAGCATCTTCATCCTGTCACTCTGTCCACTTTTTCTATATCCTTAAGAATAACCTCGAAACAAATACCAAAAACTAAATGAAATAACAATTATTATATAATTAAATTATAATAAAAATGTGTATGTTATTAAAAAATTTAAATTCATTTCAATTTTGTTTTAGTTTTAGGTTTACAATTTTTTTGTTTATGGTTAGAACTGGAACCATTGCAGGTATTGACACCATTACTCGTGGTTAAATCCTTGTTAGTAAGTTTAAATTCCAATTCGTTGGTGCGATAAGCAAGAGGATTCTCGGACAAGCGTTCGGCAATGTCCGCCTCAAGCTCCTCGCGGGATACCTCGCTGATTGCTTTCCCGCGGCCATAAAATATGTCCTCTGTGTAAATCCTATCTTTCCTTCTGTACGTTCCATGAAGCTACAAAACGTAAACAGTGAGAGTTTGAAGCAAAATCATGAAAAACATCTTCTTACTTTATCCCATATGAAACAGTTGAAGCCAAAGTTAACATGGAAATATTGGTGATGATTGTCATGGAAGATTGCGTCGGGTTGCCAGGGTTGCCACCAGTGAGCCTTGAAGTTAATACCCGAATGATCGATGATTCCATGGTAGTACGTATACAGTTGTATCACGTAATAAGGCACTGCAATAAAACCAAGTAAAAGGTTGCATGATAATAATTAGAGTGAGGCGCGGACCCTTATGCTCATCATTTATTATACGCTATTTTCGATGGGATTATTAATATTGTAAATATTGATAATCTTAAAGTACTCTACTCACACCAATGTACCGGAAGTACAAATAGTGGCACTAAATATGTTGCTTGAATATGAAGACTCTCCACAGGATGAATAGCAGTTACTGAAAACGCAGTCGGCTGTTTGTACTTGTGGTGAAGCTTATGGAAGTTCTTGTACAAGAATGGCGTGTGGTATAGCCTATGTATTAAATAGGTTATATAATCCTATTAACAAAATAGACACTTAATTAATACCCATTGCTTTGCGTGTACACATCAAGCTAATTAGTACACAACATGGTGTCTGATCATGGATACCAAGCCACCAATGTTGCTTGATTACACTTAAGTCTGTCTTGAGACTAGATTAGATATGCTCTAAACTGAGTTGCATCTAGTTAATACTAATCATGCTTTAACTTCTCCTTCCGTCATGTAAATATGTATTGATTACAGGAATGAAATATTAAATTAAAATTTACCTGATAGATAAAAACAACAGGAACCTGTAGAATCAACCACCACCAAGGATATTCAAAATAGTTATAGTATACAGTACTGTAACCACCATTGCTGATGTAACAGCTAACCAGAGCAGAAGCTGTGCTGTTTACCATAAGAGTGAAACTACCAAGAAGAATTTCGTGGAGCTCCAATTCAGGAGAGAGCCACTTTTTTGGCTGGCATTTCCACTCTTCGGGACGATCGCGTTGCCGTACGTAAAAATACCACTGGAACAAATACAAAATGTCACCTTCATTGCTACGAGATGTATACGTTTATCCATGCATAGAGCGAACTGTAAAATTTTACGATCCACTTCTTTCATTCCATCGACTTGCTTTTGCATTGTTTCATTGCCCTCGTTTTCATCCACCCTATCGCCATATTCTTTCGAAAATTCCTGTCACCAAAGACTATCCGACAACCTTTCTCACGCAAAGTGTACTTACATGCTAGGACACACAACAACGAATTTTTATTTCACAGTTGTAAAAGGCAATTTGCACCTATGACTCACGAGAATTTATATCCACGTTTAGTTTTTGTAAGGGAAGAGGGAATGAGATGGGTTTTGTTGTATTCTTGAAGGTGTTCGCAAAACGCGTCGATTTGAATGTATAGACATGTTTGGCGGTGTTACTCACGTGTAAGAAGCCCCCGATCAGAAAATATATGGCGTATGAAACTACGACAGCTCCAACCCAGAAACTCCAAAGATGGGCGAAACGTTTCTCCCACACTTCCGACCAATGTTGCAAAATTACTTTTTGGTCGAAGAAACCGAATTGTTTTGCAATGTGGACTGATATATGCAACCATTCACCTACAAAAAATGATGGTCATTTATACAGTCTTCTTTTACTGAGCGTTTTTCTATATAGTCTTGTGCTTGTACTTAATATTTGAAAACATTTTTAAAACACCTTACTAATATATTAAAATGTTGTATGTATATATAACTATACATATATACTTGTCACAGCATATATATATAAAATTATATAAAATATATATAAAATTGCAAAGCATGAAATGCCTGCAGCACCCTTCTACATTGAGAGAAGTACTTTCATAGAATATTTATGATTTTAGTTTTGCTAAAATAATAAAATTATAGTATATTTGTGTAACGTACGTCTCGCAAAAAGGCTCCCTGTATATTAAAAGAATAGTTATAAACTCCAGTTCTATATATAAGAAAACATAATTTAGTAACATCTATGCAGAATTTTATTGAAAACTATTATTACAAATTAAAATTCAAAATAAAATTCAAATAACACACCAAATAACTTTTATGGACCTTTTATTACAATAATAATAAAATATTAGTTGAATTACGTAAATATATTTTTAAAAAATATTGGAAAATATTTTTTACCATTCTACATAAAATTTAATAGTATTAAATACCAAACAAATTGATTTGTTTGTTATTACTGATGATGTTCAAATTGAATGAAATGTACATTTGATACTATTAAATTTTATAAAGAATGGTAAAAATAAATATTTACAATGATAATAATTATAAACAGTAATAAATAAACGTACCATTAATTGAAAGCCCAAGCAAACAAATTGCAATTGTAACAATAATCTTTGCCAAAATGTTTGGTAATTTGGACCAAAAGTTTTCAATACTTTCACTATAATTTTCAGTCCAGCGGACTGCCATAGGATCTTTTTGTTGCTTCCTGGCACCCATCTTTTCAATTCACATTATTCAATTGCAATACAATGTCTGCCCACAGATAGAGAATGCGAATATGATTCATAACTGTTTCAATATATATCTGATCGTATTAATATTATCTTTCAAGTGGCCACAGCTGTTCATTTACATATTATTTGATTTTCCTATTTTAAGAGTGTTTTAAGCACTTTATTTTAGATCATTTACCAAATGAACTTATCATTTACAGGTATTCAATTATCTGCTCAAGTGTACATGTAGCTATGAAATTGCTGTATTAATGCTAGATTACTTTTATCTATCCACTATAATTAGTTATATCGTATAAAATGTTAAATTAGCATAATAATTTGTTATACATAATTTGTAGATTAGTTATTTTGATTTGCAAATGTAAATAAAAATTGAGTTCAAGTGTCTTTCTAGTGCCATCTTATTTCAAAGGTACAAAGTGAGTGTCACCAAAGCATTGAATAACAAGTCTGACTCAGGGGTCTCACCAAAAATGCTGAAACGTAGTTTTCTGTGCAAGCATATTCAAGCAGGGCAACTCATAGAATCAATATCTACCGAACGATAACATTATTGTGGAACTTTGCGCAATAGGTGGCATCAGTAGTCTGAACTTATTTTTTCTATTTTAAACTGAAGATTGGAACATTGTGTTATTGAAAGCGATACCACAATGACTATAACTTCCAAATTACTAAATCAGTAAAGCAAGACTAGGTTCGTTTACGTACTGTGTCGAAAAGAAATTAGCAGGCCATGCTTAATTAACGTACTGAAGTGAGGCAATGACCATTCCCGAAATTTTTATATATAGTCAAGTCGGTCGGCGTTCTTTGATTTTGTGAATTGATATTTGTCTAACCGATTTATAGGTTTAGTTATGGCACAACTGCATGATACACGACGCCTGCTAATATTTAGGAATTAAAACAATTAAATAAAACAATTAATTTTTAATTATAATTATCTATATTAAATGTTTAATCTAACAAAATAAAAATTGCATTACAGTGTATTGGAATGTTCCTCTGCTTTAAATATAACTTATAATGTGTTCTTAGAATATTTTGTAAATTGTATGAATAGATCTGTACACGTATGACGAAATGATGACGTAGACCTGAACGCCGACCGACTTGACTATATCAGTTCGTTCAATTATGTATAAAGAGGCATATCCGATTTTTTATTTGGTTTTCTCTGTTCTCTATAGAGAACAACAACGGCAACATGATATATTCAGTCCAATTCTGTAACGCAGTCACTATGCAAAAAGTCACTATTTCTGTCACTATTAGAAGGTTAGTCTCTGCCATAGTGACGATTTCGTTTTTTGATATTCTATAATTATAAAAGTCTTTATAATAGTGGTTACAGCAGTCACTACGATAACTACCACAGTTCAGTGGTGGTTATGCCGGTAACGACCATGTAACGACGTATATTTTGAATA
>JASKGN010031980.1:0-11596 GCA_030556245.1 Falagria sp. GC000072 | reverse complement strand
TATGTATCTGCTATGTAACAAGGTTATATACCAGAGATATTTAGATGATACATATATGTTATATACCATTTGTTATGTATCTAAGAAATTGCTCAGAGATGTATCTGTTATGTAACAATGTTATTTCGGTGATACATATATGTTATGTATCAACTATATGTGTGCTTACTGGGATGTTTAGATCATTCGACTTTGTTACTTTATATCTCAGCTTCTATTGGATAAAAATAATTCATTTTTTGATATGTTGCAAATAGTATTGTTCGGTATAGCATCCCATAATTTCACGTCTGAACTTTAATTAGTTTTCGTGTAATTAATTGAAACGTAGGAATACAATATCTCGAAAGATAATGCGAATATTTTAAAAATTTATTCACTGATTTATTTATATTAATAAATAGACTCATTTCCTACTTACAATTTTCAAAATTATTATTGGAATAATAACTATAAATTTTTAAAGTTAAAAATAAAGAAAAGGTGCAACGTAATTTAATAAGCCTTCAAATTTTGGGCTCAAAACTATTGAAAAGGATAGTAGGTGTGCACATGTATATTTTTGGTTTCTGCTCATTTTGCTAAAAATCCTTTCTATTTACTTTGCTTTTTTATTTTTTATACTAGGGTTTAACAAAGTGTGTAATGCGCCAGTTTTATATTTGATTTTGTTTAGGTATTTATTTTATTTTAAATTTAAAAGTTTTTTTTTGAATTTACACTTAAATTAAATAAATTTAATTCTATATTAATTGGATAAATATATCATCCTTCCAATCTAATTATAAAACAAAAACTTGCACTAATTAATGCCGCCACAATATTTCTCTATAAAAAATTTTCTCGTCTGATTCCGAAATCATTAATTAAATTTGTGTATTATTTCTATGCAAGTTGTTATATTCAACATCTTGTATCTCTTTTCCCTTTAAGTGAACCTCTCATAAAATTGCACAACTTCGAATGCAGCTTTGTGTGTCTCTTTAATTAACAAAGTTTAACCGGTACAGCAGCATCTGATGCGCAGCAAGCGAATAATCACAATAAAACTAGCACAGAAAAACGTCTTTCTTTTTATTCTACTGCTTAGCTGCATGTCAAAAATAATATCGTGCGATTTATTCAGGATTACGTTGCCATGATTCGCGCCTTGTACCTATTGTGCTTCCTTCGCGTGTAACTGCTCAGTTGGATTTTTTCAATGCGGGATGTCATTTTACCTTTCACAAGGGATATATACGAGTATCTGCAGGAAGCAAATAGTAGACGGTTAACAAGCTCAGTTCAGACTTTTACAGCTGGAAATTTCAATTTTTTCAATGGGTTGTTTTCAATTTACCATTGTTAGGTTTTGTACAAAAATAAAATTTCAATAAGACGATACGATTCTCTAGTGGGACGACGTCGAAAATTATCTATTCAGTGTGTGTGTTTTCATCCCAGTGGATACCTAGATGCTCTTTCGATTCTTTCAAATTTTTTCTTCTTATTTTCTATCTTTTCACATTACCCTCGATGAATGAGCTGAATCTTGCTTTACTCATTTGAACCTACATACATCATTGTGCTGCCTCATCGTTCAGTAATATTTCCCAGGCTTTGGCACTCAACAAGAACGTTTTTCGCTTAATTATCTACTCGTGGAAAAACGAAGATTAATTAATTCAATTGCGATTTGCATAAAACCACCCTGTCATGACCTCGCCAATTAAAAGCGAAGAACGAAAAGCCTCACTGAAAAAGATGGAATTATTGAAATCGCATTAAAATGCATAATGGGTGCATTAGCATGCATGACGTCGCCTGATATGCAATCCCAATTTGTAACGGATTTGTCTGCAGGCTATTTTTTTGCTCTTTTTTTTGCTGCAATATATATACGCAGTGTTAAATCCAATCCTGACTGTAATATAAAATATAGTCCTCTACAAATTTTCAGCAGTTTGCCGAATAATGCATAGGTATTTTCATAGTAATATTCACCCGTTTGGGTCGTGTTTCAATTTAAATATTTTCGCAATGGCCGCGGACCGCTTTACATATCCTTTGAGCGTCGTTAGAGGCGCCAACACGTGCATAAATAAGTATTACCCTGCAACCCTTCAGCAACTAAGCGTCTCTTAGACCATTCCATGTACCTCTGCCCAAATACCCTATTTTCCACCCTCTCTTCTGAATAAGTCAATATTTATGCGTTCAATAGTACATACTGCGATACAAACAAGGATTCACGCTTTTCTTTAGTTACGTCATCTTTAAATATTTATTATTATTTATGTTTCTTGACTTAAGAAATATTAACAAACACATGGTTAACAATAGATAGATAATATTATTCTTAAATCAACAAAATATTTGTTTTTAATTCATTTAGTGATAGAAATTTTGTGGAAATATGTCAGGATAATTTAAGGATAAGAAAATGTTTTATCCCTAGTGATAGGTTTTAAGTCAAAATGTGTGTGAATTTTCTAGACTGTACAAAGTTCTTGAAGAGTATGCACTTAGTATATAGACGTTCCTTTCTTTTTCCGAAGATGGAAGAAAAGTGGAAAGGTTTTTGGCTATATAGTATGTATCTAGACTAGAGTATGGCAGGGTGTAGAACGAGGCCTTTAAACCATAAATGTCATCCTACTTCGCGGTATAAGAAATTTTATTTTATTATAGGGACTTAAATGCACGCGATGGCATAGTTAATGTTAGCTTTTATTATGTGCATTAACCTGAAAATTTACTTTTTGTTTAGCTTACACTAGCTGTATATTATTAAGTTGGATGTGATGCTATTATATAAACTTTTATGTTTTTATCATATTCATAAAAAAATCAACTAAAAGTTAGAATCATAAGAAATTAATTAAAGTTGAAACTCAATTTTCAATTAATTAATTTTGACCTTTCATATTTTATTACCCGAACAGAAGAATTCAATGAAGGAGAAAAATATTTGAACATTTTTATCAATGTCTATCTAAAACGCATTTTCCAATATGATACGCATAAAACGTGCCTGTCTATTACCCATCACATAAACTGTCAACTTCCTATCCAGATTTTATATCACTCAACTCCATCCACAAAGCAAACCTTAACCCGCCATGTAAAAAGCACTTTTGGCAGGACTAAAAATATCCTGTAATTGGTACACGCGGGTTTTGTCGGAATAAAAAAAAATTCGCCAAAAAAACTATTTCGAGCACTGCGTTAAGAGAAAGGGACGATCGATATTCGCTTAGCCCCCAAGTACCCCAACTCGCGAATGACTAGATTTCGTACCCGACGACACGACTTACGATGTCTACTATAGAACATTTCGGGTGGGTGCAAGCAACTAAGACTTCGCATTTCCATTCAACCTAATTCTCGACAGCACTGAATTTTGAGATTTCCAAGTCTATCTAGAGAAACAAAACGATCTAAGCAATTACGTCATAGACTAAAATTGATCAGAATTAAATAAATCTATTTATTTTGCTAATGGAATTAAAATTTTAGATTTTTCATATTTCTTAAGCTAGAAGCACTTAAAGAGAATTGCAAGTAGCGCAGAAATTTTCTTTTGTAAAACAGGAAGCCAATAAGGTTTTTCATCCGATATGGTATTGCGGTCATCGAGTGGTGGATACTTAAAACCTTTGTTTCCTCGTTCACTTGAAAGTGTCAAGCTGTCAGTAATATATAGGTATAGTTCAAAGCAGCATTCTAGAATGCAACCTCTACCCTTTTCAAACCAGGATCACATTTACAGTTGTTGCATTTGACTAGCGTAAATCCGATTTACGTCAACACGCAAGTCAAACACAATTTTAATAATAAAGTAATAGAAAATCTGTGAAACTTTCTTCGTATTTATGTTACACTATAAAAACAAAAGATATTTATGAGTTGATGTTATTGTTAGTTTTAAAGGGTTGGGTGTATGTCGTTAAAATAATTTATAGAACAAACTAGCTGGTATTACCTCCCCCACCTGCATATTTGCAATTCGCGAGGAAACTAAATCAAAAAGGAAGTATTGTATTTTTATGCGAAAACTTTTTCAATTTGATATTTCAGCATTTCGTGAAAAAAAAACTGACTGAAACTCTGGCATACCTTTAATTTCCATTTTATAACTGAAAACAAATATTTACGCCTCTGATATGAATACTACAATAACATGCTAACACGAAACAATAAATATGAATATCGCGAATGGAATACATATCTTTTTTGATATGTTTTAGTTGCGTATGTTAATTTACGATGAACCAAATTGAATTATATTAAAATAAAAATTTACATATAGTAATTTATAACAACATATTCAGACATTGAGGGTTGTTTGGTATAAAAATTTGGTATTCTAAAAACTATTAAAATTGATGATACAAAAACATTTTTGGGATTAACATTTTTGGGATTTTCATTGCTTTCAGAGACTTTTATTTAGCGAGTTGGAGTTAGTGAAAATTCATTGATTGATATTGATAGGTAACAATGCATTTAGCAACAATGTTTTCAGTTTTTAGGTGGTTATCAAACATTCAGATGATTTATGTTGATGTACTTGGTTATACTTATCACATTGGCACATCAAAATCCTCAGGTTAGTTAATCTTGAAAACTAATAGATTCCAAAAATAATGGAAAACTTCGTGTTTCAGATAGGATTAAGAAGAAAGAAGTAAACAAGAACAAACAACTATCAAGTTTGATTTGTATTAACGTTATCTACGTAATTATAGCTATAAATTACGACTTTCAGGTTGTTAGTTTTCCTTCTTCGGAGATTATTACCTAACGTCTTTGTGTTTACGTGTCCATATAATGAAATTCGCTTCAAACTTTTATTTATTTATCAATCCATTAACCATTTTTTATATTACTCGTAAATTTAAACTGCTTATTTAGTTTACTAGGTAAATTTCCCAAAAGGAAAACTTTTGAAACTTTAGAAAACTTTAATACATACCTTGCATGAATGACGACAATTGTAACTTTCAAACTAAACGCACAGAATTCTTATATTCAGTATAAATTCTTATTAACTTTTCCTTTTATTGTTAGTAGCAACTTCAACTTTGGTATTTGTCCTTTCTTTTTCTTTTCAATTCGCACTTTTCAAACTTCCATCCAAAGCTTTCCACTTTATGCGAGTATTCCGTGCGAATCTTTTCTTCGTCCTCACGTGGAAAACGTTTAGGTCACGCGCGCATTTCTCCTCTCGGTATTCTTATATCCGCGCGATTATCCATCCGCGTCCGCGAGCTCTGCACCGACTGAATTCCACCAAGAAGAGAGTTCAAATGCGCGCGGAGGCGGCGCAACACGGAAATCTTTGGGCTCTCTGTTTGCGGGAGCGGCGTCGGTGGCTGACTGCAGGAATTTACAACCTGTAGGATACCCCGAGTTATAGCACGTGCTTCGAGCGCAGACGCACGCCCTATTGCAATTTCCTTTCTTCTTGCTTTTCTTTTGTTTCCTTTTTGTTGTTTATTTTCATGATGTGTAGAGGAAAACTCAAACTTAGATAAGAGCTATGTTATTCCGGCATATTATGTTAAGCGAAATTTATTATGGGAATCCTGATAATAATCCTACAAAGTCTACAACTCTACAGTGTTAACGCTCAATGTTCGCAAGTGCATAATTAATGTTGGATTTATTTATAAATTTCCGCGCGGTTTCATACAAGGCACAAATTACAGGAATAGAATTTTGCAGTAGAGCCAAACAAAATTTCTATTATTCAATTCAATTTGGATATTTTAAATTAAATTTTATAAGTGTAGCCATTTTAAGTTAAGGTATACTTATGACTTAAGCTCCAATAATAAATTAACTGTTAAGCCTCTTTGCCAAGTCGATAATAATATTCAAAAGCCTCTCAGGATTTATTGGCGCTCCATTTTCTTACTTGAATTTTAAAGGAAAAAAGAGTAACATTCCGGTTTTGTTACTACCGCAGTTCAGTTTCTTTCAATAAATTAAAAAAGGGAATAAAAGTTGTCGCTGAATAGGGATAGAAGGAACGGGACATATTCTTAATATTGTAGAAGGCAATTTCTTAAAACCAAGCCGAGATATATTATTCAAAGGACATAGAAAGAAATGAAGAAGGGAAAAAAGCGAAGTATAAAAACAATCCGCTTCCTGAACTTGCAGGAGTTGCCAGAATGCAATAAACTTGCCTTTTGATGCACAAAATCGGATTTGCAGGAATGTGTGACTTGTTCCTCACTTTGAAAATCCAGACGGAATTGAAATTCGCATTTCGGAATCTTCCAAAACCGTTAAACTTTACACATTGAAAATTTACAAATTGTTCATAATAAAAATATTCCACTTATTAAATTTAATTTTCAATTGTTTTATTTTCAAAACAAAAAATTAAGATACTACACTCCTGACTACAGGCTAATAAAAAGAAAAGATCCTTAAATGATTCTATTCGCTTTATTAAACTTTGAATACAATTTTAAAACTCTCCCAGGACGAAGTTAATTTCCTCAGAAAACTGTAACTGAAACTCAAGTTTACTTCTTCTTCTTCTTCTTATTCTGCTTAGTAAATTAATAAATCTTTGACGAAGTGACAATGTTCACAGCTAACTTATTCTCTTCGAGGAGTTTAATAAGTCGCCGGTTGAATTGCGTCAACTGAGGCCAGGGTCGTCCTCCATCAAACTTATCGCATTTTGTGTTAGGATCGCTGCCCCCGACTATGAAGACATTGACTTGGGTTACTTGTGGCATTGTTTGACGTTTCAAAGCGTCGCATCTTTGCAATCGTTGATTACGTCGTTTTGGTGAACAGATACAACATGCAAACATGGAACATAACATTTTTCGAAAATTTGCACAGAACATATAATAAATGAAGAAGTTCACAGCCAGGTAGACGCCGTTCGTTAAAGTTGCGATTTGGCGGAAAAGCTCTAAGGCTTTCGACTCGTCAGCTTTTTTGTCGTCGCCCCAGAAAAGTAATGTCACTGCTGATGTTCTCGAGACAAGATTTGATGGGATTTCGCCAATTAGAAAGAAGAATACCATTGATACAAGGGTTAACGTGACCCACTTTGATTCCTGAAAAGAATAGAAGTTTTTGTTATTAATGTTTAGAATTTTTGGGTAGAAATTTCATTCATTTGTTTATATTCTGGTTAGCCTTTTACAAATCGGACGTTTCCAGTGATATATTATATTCCTGCCTAGTGAAGTATTTTCATATTGCCCATCGGCCTATTATAAATATTTAGGGGTTGTTATCTAATGGAGTTGGAGCGCTTTCAGTTTTTTGCTGTTGAACCTCTCACAATATCCAAAATATTGTGACACTTTATGCGTTGAGTTTAATATCGATAAAAACCATGTTGGACAAAATTGTTATTTATCACAACAGGCCAGCATTATGAATTTTGTTCTTTTGTGCAAGGATTGACTTATTTCCTATCCTTTTTTAGATTTATAAGGGACACACTTTGTGAATAATGAAAGCTCTATAGTTCATAGATCCCTTTGTACAAATTTAGCACCGATGTGTAGCTTTTGTTCAATTTTTGAATTAAATTGAAACTAAAAATATCCCTTACCTTTGCTTTAACAGATTTGTTGCACCTCGCAAGACATTCCACTTTCAAAATGTGCATACGTTTCAAACTCCGAATAAGAAAAGCGTTACCCAAAACTAGTAACAATGCTGGTAAAATAGCGAAACATATAAGTTTCATCCAACTGTGCACAGTATAAAACCTGATAACACAACAAAAAGAATATTATCATTTTGTTAAGCACAAAACAAATATTAATCAGGGCCAATCGATTGAATAAATTAGCAAAGTTATCGTTTACCCTAACAACTACATGTACATACAAATAATATTCAATTTAGTACAGGATATATACATATAGTTTAATTGTTATATATATCTTACGTTGTCTTCGTGAAGGACGTGCTAATCAGCTCCCCATCATAATCCCAAGTATACATAAAGCAATAGGGTATATTGACTAGAATTGAAACACATAAACCACCCAGCATTACAAGCCGGGCTACTTTTGGTTGACAAAAAGCCGGACGTGTTGTACGTGTCGGGTGCCAAAGATAAACGACACGATCTGCAACAAAACATGAACAAAAACAAGTTAAATGGAGTGAAATTGCCTTTCAATATATGAAGATCCTGTTATGTTAGCTTTTGTAGGCGGGTGGAAGTGTTTTGGGACAGTTAGGTAGTTTTTTAGAATGTCGGGATGAAATATGGGTTTACCGAATGTGACGGCGACGACGGCAGTCACCGCCCAACAAGTGAAAGTGCCCCCAAAAGGGATAGCGATGATTGCTTCGTATTCCCGCCATCCTGGTATCCACCACAGGACTCCTCGACATAAACCAGAGATAAGAAGAAACACGGATGCGACAAGATCCGTTGCAGCTAGAACTATAAATATCTATAGGTTGTTTATCAAATTTATCAGGGTGGAAAATTTCTTCTGCCAATATTTGAAAGCTGAAAATTTATGTTGTACTCCCATATTTTTTTCAGTTTCAATATTAACAATTCTTTTATATTTGCTTACCTGATAAATAAGTATATGTAGAAGATCCAAATCCATGAGATGTTCTCGTGATAATGGACAATGATAATAAATTACTAATGATTCCACATAACGCCAAAAGTGGTGTTATAATTGAATAAATAATAAGACCTTAAATAATATATTAAAATTTCCATTAATAGGGGATTGTTTTATGGGAAAAAAATAAACAAACCATTTGCAGTGGGTTCGTCCACCCACACGTCGGAGGCAGCGCAATAAACTACCGGACAATGCGAATACATATCGAAACTATAAGCTATTAGCCACTCTGTGTGATTCGTTCAATGTATAAATAGAAACGTACGTATCACTTCAATAAATTATGATTTATTGCAAGTACTGTGAGATAAAAAATATACTACACACATAAATATATTTTGGAAGGGTCGATAGTAAGCTTTGCATGTGGAACTAATTACATAAAAAAGACATAGATAATCGACAATTGCAAAAAATACAATATTGACAAAATGATATACATTACATGCTTCTCCAATTAGAAAATAAACACAACAGTTTATTATTTGTGTAATTAACACGTAAACATTTTGACTATGACGTCAAGAAAATACGCTCAATATGATTTTTTCACTTCATTTAATTACTTAAAATCTAGGAATTCTTTTGGAATTTATTCGCTTTCTGTACTTCCATTACTTTGTGTTAAGTAAACTGGCTGATTTGCACCTCCTTGTACCTAACAAAATAAAAATTTCATTAATTTTAAAAACGTGAAAAAATTGTATTCAAACATACTTGTATTATTTGTGGCTGTGTTTGTTGTTGAATAGGCGCAGCATGAATAATCAACGGTTGCGATGCATTATTTTGCAATTGCATTCGTATCATTTGCAATTGTTGCTGTGTTAAAGGAATCTAAACAAAATTTGATATAAGATAGAGAATGTCTTTAAAATAGTATACATACAGGAATTTGTTGAACTTCTCCTGTTGGTGTTACAATTTGTTGAACAATTTGAATTCCTCCTTGTGCAGATTGTGTAGCTGCAGCAGCTGTAGCTTGTTGAGCAGCCTGTTGTATCAGCACTGGTTGTTGTGCTGCAGTAGTTGCTGAAGAAGTACTGGCTGCAGTCTAAAATGACGGTATTAATAGAAATAACCAGCAAACAACTAGAAATACCTTACTTGTTCCATAGCATTTACTTGTACAGTCTGTACTGGTTGGGGCTGAATAATTTGAATTGTTGAAGAAGAAGGCTGAGCTTGTGATGTAACATTTTGTTGTAATGATTGGTGATGCTGTTGAGCTAGTTGCAGGTAATATTCAGGACTTACTACTGCTCTTGTTCCACTTTCTTCTTTTGGTTTGTTAGGCTTTATGTCATCACGAGGTACAATGTCAATAAGGAAATCAAATTGATCGAATTTTGTAATTGCCATGGCAATATCATTTCTCTGCAAAGTTCTACGCTTGTTATCTTCTGTGTGTATCCAAGATCGCAAAGTTAATTCATGAATGAAAATTTCTGCTGCTTTTGCAAATAGTAATGGGGCTTCAGCAGAGATCATTTTTACATCTTCATCTAGTTTCATAATTTTTTTTATTCTGGCTAATGGTAAAACTTGTTGTTTCAAATCCATCTATAAAATAACATATTTAGTTTATCATTTTGGCACTGTCTACTACAGAAAATATACCACTCGTATAGCTTTAATTTCTTCAATTGCTTTACTCCAAAACTGGCTAAGGGCTGCTTGGGCCTCACTTTGTGTTTGTGATTGTTCATCAGTTGTTTGTCCTTCTTGTTTTACATCCGCATCAGTGGGTGATAATGTTGCATCCCTTGAATTCAAAATTAAAAATGTTGTCACATAAATATTGCAACAATTTGTTACTTACGCATTAATATAAATGAGAGACATGGTTTATGATACTGGACAATGGACAAAAATTAATAGAAAATATTGTTATCGTAAAATATAAGATATTTGTTTATTTCTGAAGTAAATTACTACAAATCCTAAGCTCTCAATAATAAAAACTGATAATAACCATAATAACCTTAATATTTATTTTTATTAGCTTCCATGTTTATAGAACTCTGTTACTGAATTATTATAAGTTCACACTACTTATTCGAAGATGGCGGGCAATACAAATTTCTTATTTAAATTTTTGATTGGTGTTAAAAAATATATTAATTAATTTTCATTAATTCTATGCTTTTTAATTTTAGGGAAATTCTTGTTTTTTATTAGTAATAATATCACGCAATTACATCCCGGACAATTGAATCGTGGACCTGAATTATGAGAGTGTTGGATTTCATAGAAAATGAGCCTGGAAATAATGTATGTAATAAATTTGATCCTAGTAATATTTTACTCATTGCTATCACTTGGCTTGCAAAATTTAATATTACAGTATATCTTTCCTGTGTTTTATTTTAAATCAAAATTTGATTTATGGTTGTAATGGATTTTTGTTTCTTTAAATATTATTTTACTATTAGAAAATTTAATATTTATTTATATTTATAATAATATGTTATATATAAGCTTTATTAGAAGTTGTTTTATTTAAAATTTTTGAGGCAAAGAATTTTGTGTATGAGTAGTGTGGATGTTAAGTGAATCACAAAGTTTAATTCAAATAATAAGTTTGGAAATAGAAATTCCAAATATTTCTGCTCTAATCAAAAATTTATTTCAGTAAAACTAATCGATTTATATAAACAAGTCATCAAAAGAAAGCTTATTTAATGTGCTTTTAAATATCGCCTTAAAATTCCGGAGAAAGTTATAAGAAAAAAGTAGTTTAAAGTTTCAAACTTGAAGTGACTAAATTGGAAAACTTTTTCTGACTTTAAAAAATTATATATAATGAACTAATTAAGATATTTGGTTGATTTTAGTATCAGAAGATAGAGAATTTAATTAACTTTCTAACCAATATTTGAAATCCCTTAATTGTCAACGTTAAAGGGTGAAAACCACCCCCAGAGTATATGATTTGCTTGTTTAGGTCTAACTCGGTTTCTAATTAAGAT
>JASKGN010031956.1:0-16214 GCA_030556245.1 Falagria sp. GC000072 | reverse complement strand
TTTTTTTGTGTTCATATTACACATGTGAGAACATAATAAAACGTTGATGTACCTTGAATTGAGTCAGCTGTTCCAGTATCAGTTGCAAATCTTAAGAAACGATGTTGTTTCTTTGCTGTTCATGTAGATGGGTTGCATGAGTGTTTTGCTACATATTATCCCTATCAACATACAATAAACATTTGCGATTTTAGTTACGGCTAATTATTACAATATGATTATGCCATTTATGTTTATCTATTTTTTTATTCAATATTAATGAATAGATTTCATTTTAAAGAGCAATTAGCATTAATGTATTACAATTTACAATGGGAGTTTCTTTTCTACACTATATAAAACCAATGATGGTCACACATCATTGGTAAGTAGTTAATAAGAATAATCTTAGTTAATATAACGTATTTACAAACTTGTGAACAATTCATTAGTAATAATTAGTATTAGTAAAGAGTAATATTAAGCCATAATTAAAATAAACATAAAACAACATAAAACGGTTAATTATTTCATGAATTATGTTAATACTTAAATATACCATTTAAATAAACATACCACATACAAAATTAGTTTGAACTTATGAATGATAAATTACCTTATTCAATACATGTATTTCTTTTACATATTTAGAAACTACAATATTTATAGGGTGGCAACATATCTTAAAGCATAAATATCAGTCATAAGTTCTATACAATTACAATAAATAATACAATAAATTTAAATTAATTACAATGGAAGATAAAGATTAAACGTAAACAAATAGAACAAAACAAATATTAATTACTTAGTGATTGCTTCATGGAAGCAATCAATATTAGAATACACAAGCTAATATGCCATTCCTCCAAATTTTCTAGAAATTAAATTTGCATCAATGTTTAAAATAACACATAATAAATGATGTTAGTTAAAACGTGAAATTATTGCCAGTATAAGATATGTCTCCTATTTCTTATCTTTTCCTTAAAAATGGTCTTAATATAAAAAATGAGATAAACATTTGATACTCAACAAAGTGAAAACTAATTTGAGGCGTGATCTCGCATGATGATAGCTCTGTTACGTTTTATAAATAACTATACATAGGTATTTACAAGACAATATTGTAAATATAAATGGATAAATTATAATGAATTATGTTTACTAGCTTACTCAGAGTATGAGTATTATTATCTAATAAATTTAACTGCTTACTATCTCAAGTGGTAGCATTAAAATGTGTACAGACATATCCAACTGATTTGTAGTCTAGTGAAGTGAAGAGGGATGATTGTCATGTAAAACTAAATAAAATCGCATGCTCGCCGCTTCCACAATGTGAAATTAATAATTTGGCAACTTCCAGCCCTCTTCTTCTGCTAAGGAAGCGACGAGCTTACATCAGATGCTTTTGTTCGTGATAAATTAATATGTAACGTATGTACACATACAAAGTTGAATTATTAAATTATTAAATATGTTTAATAAATCTACGATAGTTAAGTAAACGTTTATACTTTATAGAGGTGTGAAAGGGACCAAGACCTTGCAAGCGGAAAGTATTGCTTTTCATACGCGCTAAATTTGTTAAATATTTCTTCATTTATCATATAATCTCTTGCTGATGAAACAATTTCGCTTATGAGTTTCGACTATAATACAACAATTGCTAAATAATTCTTTCCATAAATCATATCGTCATATTTTTATGTCTTTTGTTACATCAGCAGTAATAGTATTTTGCAATTTAAATATAATTAATAACCATTTCCGTCACTTTGGTCCAATTTAATTTTTATTTGTTTTATAGTAATATTATTTCTTCTTCTTTACTTTCTGGAAATATACCTGGCTTTTATATATTGCTGCAGTGCAATTTTATAGGTATATTACATTTTCATATATACCAAACAAAAATATGATTGTTTCGCATTTAAAACAAGTCTGCAAATGAATAAAATGCGCATTTTCATCTCACATCATTACGACACATGTATATCACAGACCTACAATTTAATTATGTATTTTTTTTTCATGTAATATGAATTTAAATAGGTATATTTTAATGTTATTATTTCTCATTATAAGTCGATTAATTATATATTATCGTGTTGTAGTATTATCTTAAAATTCAATTTATCTCTTACTCCATTTTTTTTCTGTTTACTCTTTTTCGTTTTAAGTTTTGAAAAATAAACGCTTTTTGCTTTAAACTTATTATTACACGTATCAACTTGTTGTCAAAAGAGATCAGAATATTTCAATTTTAAAACAAAGTTGTATATAAAATAATTCAAAGTTACTTGTTTTATGTGGCAGTTAGCTTATGAAATATGAACTTGCAATTCACGATTGGAATTATTCTGATCAATTTTAACAAGTGACACAAGAAAATTCGTTTTTATGTCGTTAATATCGCATGAAATAAGCATCAATTTCTTCTTACTTAAATACTTACTCACTAATATCAATTAAAACTATCTTATCCATATGTTAACATAACAGGAAATTTAAAATTATAGTTTTTCAGTCAATCAAGTTCGACCAAGTCACAATCTATAGCTATTCGATAATCGCCAAAAGTTCTTCCCTCAAATATTTCCAACCACTTTACAATTAATTTTCATTATGCAAGGTGCATGAGTCCGCTTTATCGGCAAAGAATTGTTAGTTAAATTGGGCACTTTTGAATTGATTGAATGGTCATCAACGTCAACGTTATATTAAAATAATGTTCGATTATATGTTTTCGAGGGTGCGACACTATTTACACGAATAGCACACGAGTCCAGTAAATCGGTATTCCTAAATATGTTAAAGCAAGCGGACCATGCTGAATCAGCTATCAGACTACAGGTCGGATAATATCATTTGGGTGGCTATTTTGATTACTATCATTATGTCTTGAGGCGCATTGCTAAAACAATATAAATTAATAGTGAATAATTGACTAATAAAGAAAATAGTGAGTGTGTTTACTTACTGCTTGTTTTCTTTCCCATGTTTTCATTGCGGACTTGTACTTTTCAAATTCATGGCACCAATCAGAATATATCTTCTGATATTCATTGCTCTTGGCTGGTGGTGAACAACGATGTGCATCTACAGTAACATTATACGAACATAATAATGAAGCACCCATCCAACAGTCGTAACGTCCAGCATCAGCTTCAGTTACAGCAATGATTACCAGACCATGCTCAGAGGTTTCAATATACTTGTCTGGTCTGGAATTAAAATATTAAATATTAATTCCATTCCGATTAAACGTAAATGTATTTCAGTTCCCACTTACCTGAATACGATCTTGTAACGTCCCTTTTCCTTAGAATAATGATACCACGTAATGGTCTGAGAAGCAAGAACAGCGGGCATCTTTAAGAAGCACCCAAGATGAAGACTTTGTCCCCAGGTGACAACCATCTTCTTCTTTACTACACTACTATCGCAAACATCAATAGTGCTGTTGGAAACGTCTTGTAGAAGGCTAAATCAAATTAAAGTCAAAATAAGTATTCTTAAGATAAATAGGTTTAATTATACAAGTAATAACATTTTGGTGCTACTACTGGAACAAAAGCAAATTTGAGGATAATTACCCTGGTGAATATGGCTTGCAGACATTATCATCCTTATCCCAACCACAATAAGGATCGTGCACACAGCGAAGGCAGTTGTCGTAACGTCTGTTACACATTACAAGATCAATCTGCTTGACGCGATAATCAGACGCGACATAGAGTGCCTTGTGCTCCTTGGAGAGTTCCATAACTTGAATAGGCTCACCAGGCGTAACGTCGAATACGTCCAGAAGGATTGAGGACGACTCTTCTTCCTTAGTCCATTGTACAATCTTATGCACACGACCATCGTCTAAGATAATATTATTAGTTAAGATTCACAGCAGCCTTAATGACAAACATCAAAGGAAGTTTAACTTACTAGTTCCAGCATAGAAAACTGTGTAGTCCAAAACTGCTCCACCAATGTCCACCTTGATTTTGTCTACTACTAGACGAGTGAAGAACAAATCTCTCTTGAAGAAAACTGGTTTTTCATGCTCGTGCATGACTGCAGAATCCATAAGAGGATGGGATCTGATGAAATTCAGAACTGTATCTGGAAGGGTCTCAGTGTCATTGACACAGGTACCAGGACGAGGTTCAGGGACTCTGCTGGATAAAACAGGCAACCAAGCAGAAGAGCTTGTTGCTTGTTCTTTGAATTTTCCATTGAAAGCAGCTTGAATATCATTTAAAGTAAACGAGCAGATGGCAGAACCCATGAGACCATTGGTTGAAGTGGTGAATGTGCCATAGAACTTGTTATCATCTCCAGGGACCTTGTAAATTGATTCTGGAAGATACCAAACAAATTATTATAGTAAATACATTTTATGGTTTTCAATTGCAAGTGGCAACTTACGGATTTCATTAAAGTAGAATGGAAATTCCCCAGGTATACTACAATTAAGCCTGGCTTTCAAATAGGTTGCCCAATTTTGGGACAAGATATTTTTGCCACCGGTGTCTTTCTTGCAGACACGGGCAACTCGGGAATATACTGACTTTCCACAGTTAATGTATTCTACTGCAGTTTCCCGGAAGAAGAAGAAAACATATTCCGCAATTTCGAACGATCCAACAAAGTTTGGCTCTGAAAAGAAAATCATTATGTATTTATTTACGTTTGAAATTACGTAGAAAAGTATAAAAAATAAAAGTTAAAGAGTACTTTCGGCGAAGCAAAGTTCGATTTCAATATGCGTCAGTCGGCAACAAATGGTTCTCGAGCCAGAAACGAAATAACGGACGGCCTAAATGTCTACGGATGCTTTGTTTGCGCGTTGATGTTGCAAAGTAAACAGCCCTTACACGAACACAGAAACCTGCAACCACGATTCAAAGTTTTGCCTCACTTTTCCCACTTTGCTTTGTTCCTTTCTGAGCTTGCGGAACTATTTTCATAGGAGCGCGACGCGTCGAATTAATTCCACGCCATTTACCATGAAGCAGTACCTAACTACATCTAATTTATCGCAATAAGCGGCCCGTTTTTACCACTAGTCGCGACCACCTTCACGAAGTTTATCATCCATTGCAAACAGCATTAGTAGCAGTAACATTCTTTTTCTGAGGGGAGACCAAAAAAAGGTGGCAAACAAAAATGTATTTTTGAAACGTTTCGTATTTCCTTTTGCTTCATGTTGAGCTCATAATTCGAGCAGTTCGGAAAATTCCTTTTCTTGAGCTAGCTCTCTAATCTCTTTTTAGATTAGCGCCGACGCTGCCTTGCTGTTGGTGTTTATTAGCGCGAGAGCGTGGACGAAAGAGGAAAAAGTCGAAACGAGGAAAGCGGGAATTCGATTCGTCTCGTCTCAGGGAATGAGAAGCTGAAGAGACTCATGAAAGTGTTGTACAATAGTACTATACACGACTGTAATTTCCACGTTTCCACCTCGTCCATCCATTTCAGCTTCATTCTACTCTCGAACACTACCCAGACAAAAGCTGCGCAACGGCGGCAACGATAATTAAAACGGGGTGGCTCTTTTCGTGTACTTTTTTTTACTTTTAGTTTTTGACAATAAACCTCAAGACTTCAAGGACTAACAAAATGCACTTTTACTTTCTCATTTATTCTGTTTCGTATTTTTTCATTTAACAAAATAAAAATATTAAAAAAATTCTATTTTAGCACACGATATCCTCTTGCCCCCTTAAATAAACCATTAATAACTAAAGCGTGAAATCCGGGGAATATTTGGAAACATTTACACCTGTGTCACCTGCTAGTTGAGCTTACGTGAACTAAACCTGTTAGTACGTTTAATAATTTAATACGGTTGATAAGGAAGAGGGTAGAAACCGGATGTTAAGTCCATGAGGACACTTATCATTCGTCAATCAATATTCTTAGGGTAGAGTTGCCTAGCCATACAAAATCCATGTCAGAGTTCATATTTCGGTGCACAAGCGACAATCACTGCATGCACGTCGCAAACACCTTTGAATATCTTGTTACCTATTAGAAACCCAGAACCATCTGAGTCGTTCCCATGGACACCAAAACCTATCGTGGTTTGAACTAAAACCCCAACCCTATATACATTACGTTTAGGTTTCCAACACGTCATCATTTAATAATTAAGAACTAAAATTTTTCTTCCCTTCTATTTGTAATTTTGAACATGAAGGAAAAGAATAAATTATGAATACCCAAAAATTTACTAGCTATACTTTCAGAGTAATAGCAGAGCCAAATTTTACTATTCTAAAACACATGGTGTAAAAGTTCAGGTACACAATCTACCTATATCCATGATTTAATTATTCGGTCTCTGAAATAAACGCAGATTAGAGGTAATTGGATTGGGCTTACTTATTCCTTCATGTTCTGTTTCAATCAATTCTGACTAAGGGAGTTGCTCTACTCTGCTATATAGGATTTTTAAAGATTACGTCGACAGAACGAAACGAAATCAGAACGCTTTTCGATTACTACATTTACTCGTCCAATCCTTATCAATCTTGCATAATATAGTACAACGAAAGCTTTGATTTGATGAATGGGGTTAATCGATTGTAAAACCTTTTGCATGCCCTTGCTCTATCAAAAGAGCTCTGATAGATTTGCTGAGATAATTAAATTAAACTTCTCTATGTTGCTTTCTCGATACGAAACGAAACACGACTTTAATGTGTATAATCAAATAAGAAAAATGTCAACTTACTGTCCAACCACTTGGAGTCGTACTTCAAAGTCCTCTTGAAGGTGAATTCCTTCCTGCCAGTGGTGAGGTTGTAGAGATCCGTGCGGAAGATGACGGTATCGGCCTTGGTGAATTCTGCATTTGTGCCAGAGTACAGACCAGCTTGATCTCCTGGGTTACCATGCTCAACCCAGACGGCGGTTGTATTGTCAGCGGGATCGTAGGGACATTTGGCAATACCTGCACCAATGCCCGGCACGAAGATTGCGCGGTTGAGATGCGTCAGGTTCGACTGTGAATGCAAAGCAAGACACAATTGGATTAATAAGGGAATAAACGATGCGAGACACGTGCTTGCTACCTAGTATGTTACAGTAAGCTCGTTCAAGGCAAGGGAATTGAGTTCGAGTGGAACCAGGCAGAGAGTTGAAGCAAAGTGCGTTTAGATTAATGTCAGTTCAGAGATTAAGCAAGAGATTTGGCTTAGATGAATCAGGAGTCTCTTGCGACTACATTTGACTACGTTTGTTGCGGTCCTACGAACGTGATAAGAGAAATTCAGCGATGTATTGTAATATAACTTGGTAGTCAATTGGTTACGTGTTTATCAATTTAATTCAATTGACCGAATTCGGTGGACATCTTTTACCGTGTTAATTTTTGTTCACAACTTACAGTCAAGCTTCATGAAACGAAATACTATAAAAGCGTGCTCGTAAAGGGAGCAGCAAGCAAATATATATTAATGCAGATATTATTTCCCCGTGCCGAATTTCCCTAGTATCTGCACTCTTGCGGTGAAGATCCACCCGCAAACCGAAAGCATACACTCTTATTATGTACAAATGGCAACAACAGCATATAAACGTGCCGTCGGTGGAAACTCGTACTACCTCTTATCCTTATCGCGCGTGAGGCAGTCGCACCACCGTGTTTCACTTATTTATTCCGCCATTTACTTCCGGTATATTGGGATGGTTATTATGCGAACGCGTACATCTCCTCCTTCTTCTTGACTATGCTATGCTATATTTCGGATGAATTTCGGTGCCACGAGGGTGCTACATGCACGACGCGATACATCCTAACACTGCACTACACAATATCGCTTAAAACCTGGCAACGATAACGACAAACGTAAAATTTTTATGACTCTCATTGCCAAAATTCATAACGATATCCCTACTGTTATGGATACTACCTATGCTCTAGCTATATTAAAAGTTATGATATTAGTTGGATATCAACATTTTCAAAAATAGGCATTTTTAAATAATATCCAAGTTAATCTAGTGTTGAAATATCCCTGTCATACACTGACGAACAGGATTATCTTCTGGAAAAATCCTATAACAACTTAATTCCTATATAATTCCTGTTCCTGTCCCAACTGTAAATTGCTATGTCTTCCTTTTGTTTCTTTGTTCAGCACTGCAATTTTTAATTACCAACTACTTGTATGAGAGTCTAGGATTGTGTCTATACGACGTCGGTGTAATGTCATTCTTGTGTTTGAGAAGAAGAGACGTGCAGGGAAACCTGTAATATGGCTAAAACGTGCACCTTTTCAAGATTTATCCTACTGTACAACAGAAGGTTGTTGTCTAGATATCCTTAATTAAATACAGTTGTGCACTTTTCACATGAAAGAACAAAAGAGCTTTGGATACCTTTGCTACGTTTTGGATTAATTTGTAATATTATTTTATGTTTCCCTTACTCATTACTCCTCTTCTCTCTGACCCTACTGCAAATTTTTGCCCTATTTACTATTTAAATAGTTTTGCCAGGTAGATAGCTATATCATTAAAGTGGTGCCTATATAAGGTTCTTCTGTAAATATTATGAAGGTTGTAATTTGCAGATAGAGGAGTTTATTTGAATGAGCACAAACTGCAAATTACGCCTTTGTATTCGTTCCTTCGCAGTTTGTTAGTGCTTTTACTCAACAATCACGCGAATATACGTCAGTAATTTTTATGTGGAATACAAGCAAACTACTCTTGCAATTCTCCATACTTAAATAATTAATAACTCGTAAGTGCAGGTGCAAGTACCGACACAATTGTAAGTTATCTAGCTGTAGATACGAGTATGTTCTAGTACTTTCCTGGTTGGCTGTTTTAGCCGGGTATGGCGTTAATTGAGCGAAAACTAACATAGCAAACAGCCGTCGAGACCTGATGTTGGAATAAATGCTAACAGAGAAATGCAATGAGAGGAAGGCTCACTGCATGTTGTCTGTAATTATATATAAATCATTGTTCTGTTTGCATATAAGAGCGGCTAAATGTGGGTAGTTTTGTTTTACGCGAAACATACTGAAGCGCAGTCTTAAGTCAAGAGTTAACGATTATTTAACTGATTATTCTCTAACATACGAGAATTTATTAATCCTCAGAGTGATGAAAATTTAGAAAGACAAGAAGTGAATTTCGATGGGTACTAGTTAAATTTCTACTTGGGTTAACTTGCTGTAATTCCTCTTTGCAAACGCCTGGGACTATTTCCAGACGAACAAATTTCGTAGGACTCTCTTAGGATTACATTAGCAGACTATGCAGCGCAAAGTTAATTGTAATACAATAGAATACTCACATAAATGACCCAGTCCTTCGGATTGTGTGCGTTGGTACCACAAATGTAAAGGCGGTCGCCATTTCCCATTGATTGGATAACACGAATGTGATTACGGCAATCGAAGTGCTGAAACAAAAAGAAAAGATTACGAAGTGATCAAGAGATCAAGGAGATGATTTACTTGATGGCTAAAACACACTTTTATTACACTCATCAACAGCAGAATTCCATCAAAAATATGTTATAACCCAATGTGGGAATGAGACTCTCGTGGTCAGATGATAAAAGTATTCCCGAGTGGGTTATGCAAGCAACACTGAACTCATGAACGAGCCTAAAGGCAAACAGCAGCCAAATAACACGTCAATTTCTTGGCCCAATCGACCGATCATCAGATACTTTTCTTTTTGCTTTTACTCGTTTTAACACTGGTTCGCTTTGCTCGTCCATTGGGAGACTAACTTTTTCCTAAGACGATTCTTGTATACGACTATGAGCAAGCTATCAACTTTCTTCATTCTTCCTTATATTCGCTGACTCAATGAGTATCATGCTTCTAAAGAACTTCGCTTGAATACAGCTATATAAGAATGTTGCTTCTACTTTGGGATCATTCCCTATTTCTTGTTGGATGTTAGATAGACAGACTGGAGAGGTTCTAGAGTGTGGCCCTCTAGGGATTCGATTGAATACTGGAAGACTATAGGTGTTTGGTCTGTTTAGTTTAGGTGGACAATAATTTTGAGGTGGTTGCTTATATGCAGAAATATAAGAATGGAATATAAATGTAAAAATTGCTGTTTCCACAAAAAAGTGCTCTATGGAATTACTAACTATTTAAATTTTTTGTTACAGAGGGTGGGAAGAAACTACTTCAACTTTTCTGATGGCCACACTGCAGCGATTCTTCAAAAAATTGTAAAACTCAAAACAAAAGAAATAAAACTTATAGTACTATTTTGTAATTAATTTTAAATATCTAAATTTATGTCGTATAGTATAATTTATACTATAGGCAAGTTGCGGATTTTACAAACAACCACGGTATACGCGCATCTTGTGTAGTAATATAAAACCAGGAGTAAGACATGCATGCCAGTTATATGGCAGGACTACTTTAAACTTTTATAGACTTTACCAAAGCGAATGCAATTTACACCCCAGCAATATTGGATTTATACACTTATGCACTCCTTGGACTTAGAAAGGACGCAGAGGTAGTAAATGTGTGGATGTCAACATGAAGGAGTAGTCTGAAACCTAGAACTAGGTTTGAGGCGAGTCACACAGCAAATATGGAATGACTGAGCGTGTGTGGAAAGAAAGACGAATGCAAGTGTGGATGGTTGACTGCAAACGAATGCAGAACCAAGATCACACATATGAGGAGTTTTCCAGCGGGCGAGAATATTAAGTCAGCGGAAATCGGATTATTCGACGAGGAAACGAGGCCGTGTTATTTGCCACCGATGCAAGTCTTAACAACGGAGTTAAAAGAAATAAGATGAGGACTGGAACGAGAAAAGTAAGGAAAAAGAAAATCGAATGGAATAAATCTACTTTTTAAGGATTTTGTTAGAAGGACCTAAGTTTTACATATTTTGGGATTACAAAAACAAGTTTTTCTTTCGGGAAACATAATAATTTCAAAGTTGAATTCCCAAGGAAGTTTACTAATCGAAACTTTCGACGAAAAAGAAGAATGATTGCGAAATAATTGACAAGAAAATTTAGGTTTTGTAAAGCATATATAAAACTGTAGAAACAATTCGTCTTTACGATCTGCAACAAGATGGCTATAGTTTATGACAGCAGCAAAAGCGTCGAATTTCCTGACCCAGCGTCATATTATGTTGCTACGATACACCTCAGAAAGAGACGCCATAGAAATAACAGCAAGAACATCAACAAAACTTACATTTGAAGTAAGAGGAGCAAAGACACAAAAAACTAGCCAATAAATCCACTTATATTGGACAGAAACAACCTTTCAAATAAAGTTTATGTTGTGCTTACTTCCAGAAAACATTGCACGAAACATCCAGACACATTCGTAATTTCATTGCGATAAACTTTTAACTTAACAGAATCATAAAAAATAATAATAAACTGCTTGTTTCGTTAGTTTTGATCAGAAACTACAGGGAAAAAGAGCATAATAGGAACAAATAAGGCTAAAAGGAAACTAAAAAATAAAGCTGCCGCTTCCTTTAGCTTAAGTGGTCGCAATGGCGGCGGCTCAACAGTGGCAAGTCGTAAATCCTTGCAGCTTGTTTGTTCCCTCTTCCTACAACTTGCGTTTTCCCCAACGGTCATTTTCCTGTTTTGCGCTTTTCCCTCGTAATACCCCTACCCCTGCAACGTTCCTAAAACCTTGTCGTCGAAAAATTAAATGGACCAGCTGGACCACACTGTGCCCTGCCATTAGTCAAATTCGTTTTGGTTCTGTTAATCAAACATTTTATCAATGGCAGGGCCGATATTTCACAAACAAATTAAAGCAAATATACACACGAGGAAAAAAAAACCTCGAAATTAATGGGAGTCATCAATTTTAATTATAACTTTCCCCTTTTGGAAGTTTTATAATAATTTCATTAAAACTAGGAGATGAGAAAATAAGAGGCGATTGGATTATGTCTCATGTGACATTTTTCCTTGTGGCGGAATTTTTAATTATCGTAAAGCCATTAAAATGTGGTGGATTCCTGTTGCTTTTCCGAAGGCATAAAAACTGAATCGAACGCAAACGTTGATAGTAAATTATTGCCATGCAGATAAATACAGGTCGTGGTTCATGGAACACATTCAAACACAATGCAAGCGGATGAAACAACGAAAAAAACTTTTATTCTGCTTTTTTTTGAATTGCTGTGGAAATTGTGGAAGTACCGGGCATGCCCTGCACCTAACACTAAACCGGATGTGATTTTTTCTCTGCAACATTTTCAATTGCTAATAACAATTTTGAATATGTATACAAGGACTAAAATATATTGAACATTTTCTAGCCCGCAAACGAATTCTACCTCCAAGCAATTACGAATTTAATGCTTCGTCTTAATTTACGACATGGCTGATGTTATATATTAAGGCCCATAATAAATAAAAAAGTCTTTATTGTTTCAGACTTGTTGGGCTGTTTGGTGCCTACATTAAACCAACGGTCGTTCATATCACGCAGAGGAAACAAAATGCATGAAGGCATAACGCGCTTGTTTTAAGGCTCTTGTGGGGTAGAATTATCCCCGTGTATATATACACTATGCGCGAGGGCAAGGATGTCGTCTTGTGCGAGCAGCTGCACCTGTTCCCAAGTGCCAACTAAACCAGATTTATGCGACTAAAATTAAACGTTACGAACCGTTTAATGCATGAAATTGGCGCACAACGCGCGCTCCCTGCAACCATAACAAGGAAGAGAAAGCTACCAAAGGCACTACTGCCTGCTTGTTTCCCATACAGGATAAGTATAGAGCATTCGTAATCAGCGATAGTTAAAGAGGATCGAAGAGTCGAGGGAAATAGGTAATGGCGGATAGGATAATTGTCGTGATATGTTTTAATCAATTGTGCGTGTAATCAAACTTGGGAACAATCGAAATTAACTTTAAGATAATTTCAGTTACCCTATATATAAGCGCGAAACGTCAAAATAAAACTAAAAAGGGTTGAAAATCCCTAAAAGTTAGTTGCGTAACAGTCCATTCGTAACAATTCTTTTTGTACGATGGCAGTTTAACTGAAACAACACATAAAACATAAAAATTCGTGCAATTTCCCCGAAAGTGATAAAACCAAGATCTGCTTTACCCATTTCTCCATTTTCGGACCCTGCACTTACTCTTTTCCACATTTTTCTAGCCACCCTACCACAATACTACACTTTGCTACATCATCCTTTCGTCCTTTTCCCGCACCACAACATTCTACTTCTACCATTAACTCACATTCCTGCTATACAGCCTGATATTATGTGTCCTAGGTTTTCCTACCGTCTACTGGAATCTTTACTTTACTGTCGCCTTTTCCATAATCGCTAGCGCCGTAACATTTATTTTATTTCTTTCCCTCAAACGCTACACTTTACTTCAAGACCCGCAACGGAAAACTCAACGCGTTTTTATGTTTATTTCGCCAATCAGAATTAATTCCAGGAGGAAGAACATCTACGCTTTACGCGCATCATCAGCACCGACTGAAGATCAAGACTGCAGATGATGAGGAACCATCAAAAGATGTAGTAAAGATGCGAGGAATTTGGGTGAGTTTTGAATTTTTAAAGTTTAGTTAAACGAGTAATAAAGTTGATCCTAGGATGGTAATGCGGGAATGTTTGCGCGAGTAATATTTTCCTGATTTTCACTCCTGAATGTTAGCGGAACGTCGATCAAAGGCATAAACTGCATAATTGCTTATGTCAACGTAAAACTGACGCGCCCTTCTTCATCTTTACCGTGTTCAATTCACTTCATCAAGACTCACAGCTGGAGAGTTGCGAATTTTATATTTATTTTAGAAATGAATTTATTTATTTTGAAATTATTTCAAAAAGGAATTTATTTCGTAATGAAATTCGAGTTGTCACTCATAACTCGCGTTAATGTATCATAAAATATTCGAAAATAGAAACGAATTATGTGGGAGTACGGAATGTAATCTGTTAATGCTCGCAGAGGGATCCACATAGCAATTATGAACATTTAAGCAAGATGAAAGTGAAAAGCTGTACTAGTTTTTATCGAATAAACATCCGGGGTAAATGTGCTCGTACATGTCCGGTCATAAATAACGATTAAGATGAAAGGGAGCTAGATAGCTAGCAACTACAGTCAGCAGAGATTTCGAGGGACCGTTTTTCCAATTATGCCAATTTTAGACTTGTAGGATGATCCAATAGGAGTGGAGGTACTTTAGCTAATTGTAAATGCTACTCGTTTTAATTATTTTCCATCATTATTTATCTCGAAATTTAATGTCAAAGACATATTCATATTTATAAATTAATGTCTTACTCAACATTTGCTAGAATAAAATTCTGAGATTGAATTTCTAGTAAAGTGAAAATTTTGTTTTGTATTATATATAACTGAGAGAAGCTTATAACCAGAGTTGAATTCAGAATTTAGTATTATTCTAATAGAAAAATCAGGATTTTACCTTTGTTTATGTTGTTTGTTTACATATGCAACGGGTGTAGATATTGCACAGACGCACTTTAACTGTCAAAATAACACTAGTTACACACTAAGTTAAGACACTGAATGTATTGTTTATTATTGATAATTAAAATTCCGCGATAAATATTTCGTTAAATAATAATAAATAATACGTCTCGTCACTTTCCGCGCGCGTTCACTACTGACTACGCTCAGCCACAGTGCAGCGCAAAGTACGCTTAACGAAGAAGGAATAGGAAAGAAAGAAGAATGAAGTCAACAAATTATTCTCAAGCGGCCTAAGTCATCTGCCTTATAATTATTGGTACTTAAATCCTGCACCAATTAAAAGATAATTAAATTTTGCATCTTTTGATATGAAACTCGATATGGGTCGCCAAGTATTTTAAAGCCGACGCTGATAATAACAATAAATAATTTAGTATTCAGGCTAGTGGAGCGTCATAAGAACATTAAACCGAAGGCATCAGCAGAATGCCGGCAGCATCTAATTTAATCTAGAGAAGCAACGGATGGGATACGCGTCGCGACGTCGACCAATATATGGAGAAAGAGACGTTAGGTGGAGTGTTACAGAAGGGGATAGAAATATGGAGAGATTGAGGTTGCAAAAAGGCGAAAGGGTGCGAGCGCGAATTTGTCCTGGCGCGCGTTCGACGCAAGCACATGAAAAGTTATCCAGTTATCCACTTGTTCTATAAATTCGTGCCTTGTAACGTGACAGTTTTACATACGGCCTGCTTTATATTCCATATAGCTTTATAGAAAACCTCCTTCAAGCAAAAAACGAGGTTTTATGAAATTAGGTGGAAAGTCTCTACGAGAAAATTAAGAAAATGTTTTGCTTAAATGGAAATATCAACTTTTCATTTAAAATTATTTAAAGGATTTGTTATAAATCAATTTAAATTAGCACTTGAGTTAACACATAAATTGAGTATATATTGTATATTGTTTGTTTACTAAGCGATAATCATAAACCAGGTGATATATTAGGTTCTATTATATGGAAATTTATAAGTTGATGAATTGGAGCGTTTACGCACGCATTAATAAACGTCACCTGAGGGAAATTTACCACCCTGGAATCGGTAGTTATTTCAAATACACGAAACTAAAATTATATACAAAACATACAAGTATACTCATTCAGCTCAGTGGTCACCCCAAAAATAATTATTCTTTTAACCCATTCACGTATTCTTCTTATTATATGACGACGATGTTTTTGTGAAAGTGAGCGGAATATGTATAATATTCGTGCATTATCCGGACTTGTTTGATTGTTCTACAAGGCAGAGATTGATAAACAAACGAGTCGTGAGCGGCCGTCCGGTGGCGGCGGCAGTCTCCACGAATTATTTCATGATTTAGAATAACGACCTGATGGCGTGCGTTGTACTTGCTGTTTAGCTTATACCCTTCGTAACAGAAAGCTAACTAAACTAAACACAAAGTTTTCTCTTTCTGCTTATTTTTTTCCACAAAGAATGCGACGAAATAAAAGGGCGGCTTATGACTTTTATTAGGAATTAATATAAAAGAAAGTGAATTATATAGTGATAATGTCAAATTGTAACTTTCTATTTCCAATTTTGTTATTAACATCGAGTGGATGCATTTTATTGAGAGGAAGAGCGAGCAGAAATGAATAAGTGCGGTTGCAATTTGCCAAATGACATGCACATAGAAATGTGTCCCATTTCCTAAATTCTCTAATTTCGCACATCTCTCAACGCTTCCCTCTTGCAGTTGGAGTT
>JASKGN010031945.1:0-16752 GCA_030556245.1 Falagria sp. GC000072 | reverse complement strand
TTTTTAGCTTTTAACCTATGTTAATTATGTAATTATGATAATTAATATTATCATGTCATTTACATTGAATTAGATATGAATTTGCAAAATTTGCGTTAATTTTGAGTTGGCTTATATCTGCGGGACGGAATTTTTACCTGTTTCAATTTTCGAAAACAGAATAAATTGATACTTCAAATATATTTTGCCTTATTACCTAAGTCCATGATAAATCAGACAATCACTTATGATAAATTAAGCAAGAACAAAATTATTTTTTACTTTCTAGTTAGATGTATGTATACACCATAAACACAACCAACTATGTAATAAAATAAAACATATATTTTGAGAATAACCATATTTAATAGTTTATTCCTGAGGCCTCGAACTAACTTTAATTCCAAATTTGATGCAAATCAATCAAATAATTTGTAAGATATTTCACTGAATATACCGATATAAATTACAACTCTTTAAATTGAAATAGTTCACTGTTTTCATAAGTAAATTATTCAATGTATATTTATTAACCATTGCAATTCGTTTTCGAGAATTTCCGCGTTTCACTTAAGTTAATTAGCAACAATAACAATGTATTAAAAATGTAAACAAACTATGCAATTGTCGACAGCGGTAATAAAATCTGCCGAAAGAAAGAATTTGGTGACTTTTCACGTATCAAATCTTCTTCTGCACTGTTTAATTAGTTTATAATCCAAATTTGAAGAAAATCTATGGAGCCGTTTAGCCAATACCACATTAAACACATTTGAAAACAATAAATTCACCACATGTTATTGTTAGTCACGGCCGTAATTGTTTCTAAACATCAACGAGATAACATAAAAATTGATATAAACATCTTCTAATTTTAATTATTTATACACACGGAAGTTTAAAATATATCTTAGATTCATAATTCACGATAAAAATTGCAAGTTATTAACGCGAAGAATGAATACGTAGCACATATTCACTTGCCGATCGCGAACTGCGAATATTCTTTGCTACATACTCGCGAGGTGCAAAGTTTGCATGTGTTAGTGAGCGGCGAGCGCACTTTCACACGAACACGGATTACATTATACGATAGATAAACAAATTATATCACGTTCAACACAATTTTAATATTTCAAATGAAAAGAATAATTTTGTGTTGAAATATAAAAAAAAAAGATTTCTAACAAAAAAAAAATTAAACGAGCACCTAAATAATGTATGCTAAAAAATAATAATCTAGGCTTCTAATTAATCTATTTTCCAAATTTGATCAACATCCTTCGAGTGATTTAAGAAATTTAAATTAAAATATACCGAACTATATATTAATATTCTAGCTCTTCTTGCAATAAACTAGTTATCATAAGAAAGTAATGGAAATCATTAGCCAGAGAAATGTATTAACCATTTCTACATTGTTTTTAAGAATTTCAGCTCATGTTTTAACTTAATTGGCAAAAATAACAATATATTACAAATGTAAACAAACCATCCTACAAATGTAAACAAAGAATTAAAACTGCCAACAGAGAATTTTCTGAAGCTTTCCACGCATCAAATCTTTTTCTGCACGGTTTAATTAGTTTATATTATAAATCTGATGAAAATCCATTGTGCCGTTTGGTCAATACCGCATTAAACACATTTTATATATAAATAAATATCAACGCGATATTAACAAAATTTATATAACGTCTTCTAGTTTTAATAATTTAAATTTATACACTTGAAAGTTTAATTGACGTCAAAGATTCATAATTCACGTACGACACATTCACTTGCCGATCGCGAACTGCAAATATGCTTGCTGAATAGCCGTGAGGTGCAAAGTTTGCATGTGTTAGTGAGCACACTTTCACACGTACATGGACTACATTGTACGATAGATAAACAATTTATATCACTTTGTTCACAAGTATTGTACATACCAGAAGCTGAGATTGGCCGGTGGCAATGTTTTTCTTCCAAGATGAATTGTTGATAAATAGTGTGCTAAACATAACATATTTATAAATACTTACAAAACAACAAATAAAAAGGGACCTTAATTAACACGGTTTAATAAATATTAAAGATGGACAGGAGTGCTACATATTTTTCAATCGAGATCGCTTTAATGTTTCCGCAAAGCTTACAAACTAAATCTTAATATTCCAATAGCTACCCTAAAAACAACAATTGCTTAGAAAAACTATATGTATATATGTTTGTAATAATATACTTATATATTACATGAATGAGTTGTCAAAATGTTACATATACATACATGTATGCTTTTAATACATATGTGTGTATGTACTCCCCCACGTTTCCGTCTTACGAGTAAAATTAGATGCAAAATATAAAAAGCTTTGTTTATTTAGTCACGTGCAATTTGCATGTCCTTCAGTGTATATCGTTATGTTATTCATAATTATTTAATCTTTATTTTAATGCATTGTTTTTATTTTAGATTATTTATATATAGCTATATATATTAATCATATAGCTTGTATTAGTTGTAAATGAATTTATTAACACACTATAACCACTTGATTTTTATAAGTTGAACGAATAATAATTTGTAACTTAAATCAATTGCAAATTAAGTAATTAAGCTTATTGTACATCATGCATAACAAATAATTCTCATTTGTAATAATTCTATCATTCACAGAAATGTTGAATTATTTTCAGAAGAGTTTCATATTGATCATGGAATTCATAGCCAAATGTTTATATAAATGTTAAAAGCAGTATAAAGCAGTGAAAAATAAAATGGCGTGTAACAAATGTGAATTGGCATACCAGTCAGTATAATATGATAATTATTATGAAAATATCACGTTTGCCAAAATTTCACAATGATTCCGTGTTATTATGACCGCCACCGCGTGCCCCTTTTGAAATCATTTTGAATTAATAACTTATTTAAGCTATATTAAGCATAATGTATGTACATGTAAATATTGTAAATAAATAATAAGTGTTATAGTCTGTGATTAGTTTCATTATCTTAAAAGCACCAATTATAATAGTCGAGAGCAACTACTTATAGTAATTTCTTGGTATTTAGTTTTATAATTTTCAATTGCATAATTGCTCAATTTTTATTTAGATATTTATATAGTATTTGATTATGTGCAGTTTAATTTTAGTATTTTCATATTATGTTGCACTAGTAAGCATAATAATTTGTGTATATATAATAATTCAGTCTGTTTTTACAAATTATGTTAAAGAAATTAAATGTTAGTTTCCCACTTCATAATATATAAATATAATTCTTCTGCCTTTCTAAAGTTTATTTCTTCAATTTATTAAATGTTTATTCTTTGCACTCATTTTAATTTCACACTTTATTAATTTTAATTATTTGTTATACTAGTATTTATGCATTTAATTAACAATTTATTTGTTTATATTATCACTGTGTGTCATAATTTAATTTAAATAATAATTATATGGACTAATAAAATATAATATAATTTAGATTTAATTTTAAATTTATTTTATAATTTTAATATTATTTGTTTATGGTAAAGCTTTCATCCTTGATTTAATAAAAATTAAATTTAATTATTTAGTATTTCTTCGGTCGGTTTTACTAGTTTATGATAAATCGGATGCGGATTTATATTGTGCGCATTAAAATTCTCCTGGCTGAAAATTTTCTCAAACTATTATTTACATACAGGTTAATTAATATACTTTTAGTATACTGAAATGATTACTAATTATCTCAGTTTTAAATATTAATTATTTCAATATACTAATGGGTAAAGTTTATGTGAATTTGTGAACTTCAAAATAGCTTGCAAGTGTAAAGTTTGAATGTGTATAAAGTGTAAATTAGCAATATTATCATCAGTATGAATATAGCTTTAATGTATGTATAATATATTTATTAATGTATAATAATATTTATTTATTTATTTATTAATCAAATCAATGAAATGTCAAAATCGCTTTTGTTTGTTTGTTTGTATAGCATATTATCTAAGCCTGTTTTTTAAATTTTATTTCGCTGGTTTGAACTATGCATGAAAACCGTTCATCGCCGATGAATCGGCCATCTGGGAACAATGGCCGATTCCTCGGCATATCTTCTTCGACATATAATAATATCATTATTATTTATAATATAATAAATTTAAAAATCATTTTACATGTTTTTTTTTGTTGTATCATATCCGTGTTTGTTTTCACGATCTCCTTCCAGCACTCGGTGGCGTACATAATTTTCTACTAACATTTCTGGATTCCGCAACATTTATATAAAATTTAACAATAATATCTTGTTTTCACAAAGAGTATAACGAACGCAATGAATTGTTATTTCTTTCAATATCTTGTAACCTGTTACCTTTCATTATCCTTCCTCCAAACTTAGTTTTGTGCAATTTATTTCTGTTTAATTGCAAACCTTTCATTGATCATTCTTTATAATCTCAATTCTCTAATAAAGTTATTAATTAATCGTTATAATTGTTTGGATGGAGATGCAAGTCACGTGAGAATATTTGTTAGTTGTTGGCTGATTCATTTTTGAACTTTTTTTTGTTTTAGATTTGCATTAGTTGCATCATTTTATATGTCATTTAACATCAGATAAAGGTATGAGTGACATTTTTATAAATTTGTTTTTTGTAAGTTTTATTTAGTTATTACATTATTAGAAGGTCAAAATTATGATGAGATTTTGTTTAAATTTTATTTATTATTGCACTTAGTATTCGTTATTTGCAACGTGAGAATGTCGTGTGTATTATTTTTAGTTTTATTCATGCAATGCAATGCAAACATTTTATTAGTATTCATTTTTTTGACAAAGCTGATTGAATGCCATTAAAATTGATATTTTCATTTACAATATTTTGCATCGGTATATTTTATCATTAATGGTCCAGCCATATCAATTAAACATATAGCAACAAGTCGTGTAAACTAATAAATAACAATATTATGATTACAACTATATAATAAAGTAGGCATTCAATTGAATTTATATCAAATATTGGAATTAATCTTATCCATCATTCATATTCCCGTTTTTGTTTTAATTCATATGCATGTAGTAAAATATTCATTTAATCCTCGTGTTTCCACCTCGCCTTAGTTTCATCTACAATTCTGCTAATAATTATTATTTAATTAATAATTTATTATTCATATTCGATTCCCTTTTTGCCTAATTACTCCCTTATCATCATGAATCAATTCAATGCATGTTTTGTTTTGCGTTATTATTATTATTAATCATTATATTTCTCACACTAATAAAAAATGCGAAACAGAACAAAACAAGCGCTTGTTTTGCTAGAGCAGGGGTAGATTGCATTCGACGATGTGGACGTCGGAAACGGCGCGTCGTATCGAGACGACGCCGAAATGCAATCTGCCCCAAAGATTTTTTCTTCGCTTTATAATAGTATTTTGTTTATTATTTATGATTACTTGTTGTATTTCATTTTTAGATTCAACCGTACGTGCCGATAAAAAATGTCACACATACTAAACTTACTATAGATAATATTGTACGAGGCATACAAAAAATTGTGTACAATTTGCAAATTTTTTTTTGTTATATACCCTTTCGCCCCTCCCCTAAATGCAGTCCATACAGCATGTGAAGATAGCTTGAATATAGCAATTGAAGAAAGCACCAATAATTTTTCATTATTTACGTAGTTGACGTGAAGTGATATTTAAATAGTCAAATTTTTGGGTTGTGTTTAAATGATTTTTTTTGTTTAAAAATAACATTGTAGCTTTTTGCTCATTTTGTCGCTTTAGTTATTTAAAAGGTTTAAATTGATTGTTCATTGATTGGGGCCTCGATTTGGCTGCTTTATACATTTCTGCATAGCTAGTAACTGATAATGGTAGTTACCTGAAAATCCAAGAGAACGCAATTCCAACCTGCAGTCTTTTGTTTGAATGGATGCAACAAAGTTAGTATCACATTGGATGTCTCGTCAAAGTTACCTTGGACTCGTCTAGCAACAATACATTGAGTAGGAGGCACTTGGGAACTGTGCACTCCGTGCTACCGTAAAGCGCCCGGAACGGATTCTCTGGAAAAGACTCCGTGTTTAGTCACATTCTTGACAGTCAGACTACAGGCAGGCTCACGTGCCGGCCTTGTAAGCTGTATATAATCGGGATCAGATCCCGACTCAATGACATTCGAAGACTAAGTAATTATTATTTTTAGGAATTAAACATGTTCGGAAATGAACTGTTTCAATTACATCAACCAGCTTCTGGTAGTGTCTCTAGACGTGAACGAAATTCCACTGACGGCCTTATTGTTTGGAGTCACACTTACATATCGCAAAGGTCGGAGAATGGAACCCTTATGCTGGGACATAAGGACCCGATTCCCCCAAGCACCACGCGCTTTGGAGAAGAGTCAATTTTCAAATTGTTGAAGGCTGATTGAGGGATGTTACCATCGCGGTCGCAGTGGAATTTCTTCTAGATCACAATACGCACTGTTCATAAAACTATTATTATATAATTGATATATTACAGGTCTATACATATGTGCGATATTAATAGCAATATGAGCAGCAAAGCAGTTGATATTAGGATACCTTCTCCATCAAACTACTCAGCATAAACTTTTGCATTCGGTGGCGCGCGATCGATGCTCTCTGGCGGCGGCGTTCGCAGACTAGAACAAAACGGCGGCAGCGGCGGCCGCAAAACCGTGGTAGTAAGTAAGTAAGAGTTTCGATGTACGTTCAATAAAGGAGCAACGCGCGAACGAACGCCGGCGAGAGAGCGCAGGATCTGAGCGCCTCCGGCATGGCCCAGACCGTAAGTGCGGTGAGCGTTCGAAGACGACGACTTGGTTCAGTCGCCGTCTCCGACGCTCACTACGCTTGCTAGTCCGCGGCCGGGGAGGGGCGGGGCCGGTCTCAGACATCTGCGGACCGCGAGCTAAGGCTTGGAGTGCGGCTATGCAGCACCACTTTGTGCCCATTCTTGATGACATGGCCGTCGCTCTCGACGAGCACGGCTGTTTGGCGGGCGGCGTTCTCGCTGCCGTCGTCGCCGCCGCCGCCGTCCGCGTCTCCGGCGTCGTCGTCTGCGCCGCCCGCCTCGCCCCCGCCGCGCGCACTCCCGCCGCCGTCATCGTCGCCGTCGTCGTCGTCCGAATGGTCGGTGCCGCCGCCGCCGCGCTCGCGTTTGTGCTTGCGCCACGCATTTTGAATAAGGCGTGCGCAATACTCCTCACGCTGCCGCCACAGCGTCGAACTGACCGGCTCGTAGCCCACTTCGTTCGGCCGCGCTTGCACTTCGGCCAGTTCGCCCGTCTCTTCGATCGCGTTACCCTTACGTGCAAAGAAGTCCTTCGTAAGGGCATCGAGGATATCGACACAAAACATTAGATCGCCCTTGCATATTGGTATGTCCATTGATACGATCTTATACTTGTTGGGCTTGTGTATTTGCAGCGGCGGTTCCAGCACGTCGAGGAAGTCCGACAGCTGGTCGTAGCGGATGTACTGCGTGCCATCGGGATCAAACTGCTGCCAGATCTCGTAGTACATGTCGTAATCGTCGTCTGTGAGGCCCTCTTGCACGTCCTCAGTGGCCTGCGAGTAATTCTCGAGGATGACGGCGATGTACATGTTGATGACGATCAAGAACGAGATCACCAGGTAACTCAGCAGAAAAGCTATGCCGATTGTTGCGTTTCCGCAATTACCCGTTTCACCGATCTCGTTGTTCGGTTGCTTGCAGTCCTCCTCGTTGATTATTCCATCAAGGACACCGTCCCATCCCGCAGACGTCGACATCTAATACAGGACACATCCAAAATTAACACTGCTCACTTACTGTTACTAATTATGCTAAACACAAACAGCTGACATCTACAATGTCCTTCCAATAAAAATAAAACGTTGCACTTACTTGGAAAAGTAGAATCATGGACTGGCCGAACGTCTTGAAATTGTACACATCGTCCAGTCCACTTTTGTCCTTGACGTGCATGAAAAACGACATCCCGAAGATGGCAAAAATGAACATGACCAAGAACAGCAGCAGACATATATTAAACAGTGCAGGCAGTGACATGGCGAGGGCAAACAGAAGCGTTCGGATCCCTTTTGCGCCTTTGACGAGTCGAAGCACACGACCGACTTTCGCCACGCGCACGACCCTCAACAATGTGGGCGACACGAAATATTTTTCGATGAGGTCACTTAACACCAAACCTGGATCAAAGAATATTTAGATATTAGGATATTATAATACTAACTCTAATTCAAAAGATAAAGGTCAAAGTGGAAAGTGAACTGACCTAGAATGGATAATACTACCACCACCGAATCAAAGAGATTCCAAGGCTCTGTAAAATAATGGTAACGCAACGCAAAGATTTTCATCAGGCACTCCGTGCTGAATATTACAATGAAGATCATATTGAGGTAGTCTAGAACAATTGTGAACGTTGCCTTCTGTTGGTAGTGGTCTAAAGTCATCGTGAGCATGTTAAGTCCAATGAACAACATGATGATCATGTCGAATTTCTTGTTTGTTACAATTTCAAACACTATAGCTTGTGGTTTCCACTGAAATACAGAAATAAAATGTTTTAATCAATTTATCATTTGTTTTTCTTGAGGTTTTATTTACCTTCGGTCTTGGTGTTGCTTTCATGGGCTTTTTCGAACCCATTTTCTTCATGGCATTGTAATATTTCTTTTGATCTTCTGTCATGAACATCTCCAATGAACCACCCGCTTGCAATCAAACACATTAAATTATAAGCAACTGAATATAAGATTTTAAATGTTTATGGTTAAATTTGAATACTTATCTTCTTTTTCTGTTCGTTAAAGTTATCAATAATTACACCAATAAACAGATTCAGAGTAAAGAACGATCCGAAGATAATAAAGAACACGAAATACAAATACATGTAGATATTCGTTTCTCTGATTGGTTGTTTATCGATCTACAAAAAAGAAAAATCAAAAAAATTTGAAGAATAATTTCAAATTAAGTTTAGATTTTCGTACATCTCTTGAATCAATGGCGTCATTCATAATTTGAATCCATCCCTTAAATGTAGCAACTTGGAACAGACATAAATATGCCTTCCCCACATGATCAAAGTTCATTGGCGAGTTCTCCCACGAATAATTCTCAGCGACACAAGCATTAAAATCTGGTATAATCTCGAAGCTTAAGGCTGTCTTGTTAGAATCTACACATTTAAAGTACTTGCCAGCGAATAGCTGAACCCCCATAATTGCAAAAATTAGCCAAAAGATCAAGCATACTAGCAACACGTTGAAGATAGATGGAATAGCTTGCACAAGTGCATTTACCACAACCTAAACAATAAAAAAAATTTAAAATTCAAAACTGTCATTTTCAAAATTCATAATTTACCCTCATGCCCTGCATCCTAGACATAGCACGAAGTGGACGCAGAGCTCTAAGCGTTCGCATAGTTTTGAACGCTTGAATACCACCAGCACCACAAAGTGAGGCAATGAAGTTAATCAGAGATACCATGACAATGACGAAATCCAACCAGCACCAAGCATTAGTAAAATATTTCGCGAAACCCAAAGCTAACCACTTGATTAACATCTCAAAGAAGAAGATGACCGTGAAGATTCGATCCATATAATAGAGGATGTCTTGTAGAATCGGGCGATTTTGTAAATGGACGTCTTCAAGAGCCAGTGCTAAACTGGACATCAAGATCATGGTAATAACAGCCGTCTCAAAGTATTTGTTTTCAATTAATTCAAACGTCTTGAAACGAAGATTAGACCAGCCTTGCCAGAATGGGGAATCATCGTCGCCAGCCAAGAATGGGAATTTCTTGTAGCAACCTTCTGGAAAGCAGTCTTCGGATTGTTCGATGATCTCATCTGCTCCATCCACAATGATAAGTTGTTCTCCTAATGGGCCTTGACAATCGCACTCTTCCTCTTCGACATCTTCTTCAATCCCTAACTCTTCTTTACTTGCATCCCGTTTCTCTTCATGATCTTCTAAATCTATATCATCTGCACTACCCCGATGACTGCTATCTTTAAATCTGTGTTTATGACTACCATAAGATTTGTTACTGATCTGATCATCGTCAAGATGGCCAATGTAAGTCCCATGATCTAGGATGGAATTCCCAATCTTGTTTTTGTTAATGCTGTTTTTACCACGTTTGTTATTGGTGTTGGAATCTCCATGAATGGTGAACTCCATCCCATCACCGATTGTAACTTCGAGTCGATCTTTAGGACTTTTCTTGTCTCGGAACATGATGCCATCAGCAAGGATCTCGTCGCCGGAGAGTTCAAGCCCTCCATCACGAGCATCTAGAATTCGAAATTATTTTAATTCGTTGTAAAACTAAATTCATCTACCACCTTCTTCTGCTTCCTATCTAAATTGTATCTCTAGTAATTAATATACATAATAATAATAATGGAAAAGATCTAAATCCGTATAATAACAGTTGGAATCTAGCCTGATAGTAAACCAGTTTTACATGAGCTCATAATGTTTATAAATGTTTCACAAGCAAGTAACTATATATATCATCGCCCATATCAAAAATAAATCACTACAAAAGTTATCATCAAGTTAATATATAGATAAGTCTATCACAATAGTACAGAATAATTCAAATTAGATAATACCTTCATAACATGTATATATATGTACATATTACACAAATCTTTTTGTAATATTTAGTTATCTAGTTCTATTTGTTCATCATCATCATAATCAATGTCTATGTATCTGTTAGGTCAATGTAATTACGATCAATATACAGTATACAATAGACTAAGAATACTTTACGATATATATATAGATGCATGCTTTTACATTAACGAGTAGTTATATAGTTATCTTTTAAGGATTTTCGTTTTCATCGCTAAGCAATCATCAAATTGACATTTAGTCGGCACAATTCTTTTAGGATCTAACGTGAAACTTTAAGGGTATTGGTTTTAATGATTTCATCAAGTTTTCTTTGATGGTAACCATTAAAACTTTGTTTCTGATCAGAAATTATGGTTTCCTCTCACTTTTATTAATTTTTAACAATTATGTTCCTGATCATTAACGCGACTTTTATTTTATTTTAGTTTTGTTAATAATAAATATATAAATAGAACTATGATAAGCAAAAATTGAACGGTCTTAAATCTAAACTAGCATTACGGTGTGATAAGTCTGCAAAGCAAAGCAGATTTAGTGAATCTAAGCAAATATATATCAAAAATAGCAATAAAAATCAATCTACACGATGTTGATAATTAGGAAATGAATAAGTCGAGTTGAAACCATAGTTTTTGATCACGAAATTTCGGAAATGTTCAATATACAGTGATACTGAATACTCTTGCAGGGGCCATCTATTCATTTAATTAAGAATAACAATAATAATAATTCGAGTTAAGAAGCAACTTCCAAACTACTCGAAATAGTTAGTATACAGATGGCACTTACAATGCTTCATCGCATCAAGCGATTTTGATCGAAAATTGATGTCATTAAATTTTGACCATGACGAAACCCAAGCATCTGATAAAAACAATGGCACGTTTAATTGATGTCAATGTTTATGCTTTATATTAGGTGTGTTTTGGGGTAGTCTAAGTGGTGGAATTGGTTGGCCTTTATCGTTCAAATATTTGGTTTTGTTTTGTACAGGCAGAATTTGTATGATGTAATAAGACAGCAATAAAGATAAAGATAATAGAGAGATAGAGAGAGAGTAAATAAGAATACGGACTATCGAACAGTTGGTGGGTGTTGTTTTGAAGAGAGGCATTCATTTGCAAGTGGCATCTAGTTGCAACTCATATGAAGACTTGTCATGTTTATCTCTCTGAGCAGCAAGCAAAACCAGCAAGCTATCAGATGTTTCTGTTTTGGATAAAAACCTTTGTTCCAACTGTCGGACGGTCCCTCACCTGACGGCTGGTCGGATATCTGATTGGTAAGCTTGAAGCGAATCATCTTGAACAGATTACGGATGGATGACTTTATCCAATTGTTGAAACGTCCGATGCGATTGAATGCTTCGGCGATCTTGTTTGTATCGTTGTCGGCTGCTGGTGCTGACAGATTGGATGAGCCGAAATTGGACAAAAGCAAGGCCAAGAAAAGATTAAGTACCTGCAATCCACAAACACTTGTTTTATCTGAAAATTTAAAATAATTATAGGTGATACATACCACAAGATTACCAATGACGACAGTGGCGAGAAAAAATGGAATGCATGATACATCCCCAACCAGCATACAATCCCACATCGATTCGATCCATTCTCCACACAATACTCGAAATACAATCATGAAAGAGTGCATGAAATCTGTAAAGTTCCAACGAGGCATGTCATGGTCTGGAAATCTATCCACATTATCTACAAACAAAATCTCATTAGAATTATCTCCGTTTAAATTTAGTAATTTTTATAACATACCCACGTAATTTTTACCAAAGAGTTGCATACCCATGACGGCAAAGATGAATATAATAATGCACAACACAAACGTTAAGTTACCCAACGCGCCCATAGTTCTGCCCATGATTGAAATAAGCAAGTTCAAAGTTGGCCACGATTTAGCCAATTTGAACACTCTGAGCAAACGGAATGACCGTAACACTGACAACCCTTGCACACCTTCTAAACCCAATTCTAACAACGAAAGCGCCACAATGATGAAATCGAAGATGTTCCAACCCTCTTGGAAATAGTATTTCGGACTCATGGCGACCAATTTCATTGTTGCTTCAATCATGAATGTTGCCGTGAAGAACTGCAAAAAGATCAATTTGTATTGTTACCATTGAATAATCACACAAGTATTTTTTACTCACGTAATTGCCACTTTTCAAAGCTTTCTCAAGATCTTTATCCATAGCGTGATGATCTAAGGCCATGAACAAGGTATTCACCACGATACATAACGTGATGAAAAGTTCCACGAAAGGATCGAAGACAATGAGCGCGACATATTTCTGTATCTGTAACCACAGCCAACAGCAATCCCAGACGCATAGTATGTCAATAACTTTTACTAGATACTCTAAGATGATTTCCTTTAAAGTTGGCTCTTCTTCTTCTTCATCGTCGTTTGCTGAGAAATAATAAGTAGAAACTGTACGAGGAATTAGTAATGGTGAAGTTGACACACTCTTTTTTGGGGAAAGAGGTTTATTTGCGAATTTTGATTATTGCTTGTTCAATTTGCTTTGCTAAGTTAGTCATTTGCTTGGCATAGTTATGAAGTCGCGTCTTTTGGTTTCGAGTGCGTTTGCATTTCGTGCAACGTTTTGTGGGCTTAACCAGTTGGTTAAGTTATGGTGTACGAATAACTCGCACTAGATAATCCTATTTCTTGGATCAGCCAATTTTACTAATACTAAGCTATAAATTGTAAATTAAATATTTTAAGCAATAACAAGCTAGACGGGTTTCTGGGACTGGTTTTTGGAGATTAAGTTACTAATCTAAAATCTACTATAAAAATTTCTACTTCTACAAGGTCTCAGGTTGTTTTTAGGATTGACACACCATCGTACTTTGCAGTCTACAATCAAACAATGTGTCAAAAGCTTATTCTACAGTGTCAAATTGTTTGTCGTGTAAAAAAATTTGTTTGTTTTTCTTTGATCAAAATCGAGTGTAAATGATGTAGAAGTGTAAAGTATGTTTGTAGCAGCAAAAGATGTCTCAAACGTGATTCGAGTGCAGTGTTGCAGAATTGCTCATTATAGTGTCCTTAGAAAACTAAGTGCAACAAGACAGGTTTCTGAATAAGGAAAGGTTCGGGTAGTTTGGAGTGCATGAGATTGAGTGTGTCTTGCAATTTTCCGATGGTGGTGTCAGCGAAACGATGATAAAGGTTCGAAATAGGAAACCGGATGTGGTCGAAGGGTTGGGTGATCTTCTGATGTCGTAACAATGCATGTGATATGAACGGATGCGCAAATCTTACCTCCGTGCTCTCCTTCGCCACTTTGTCGACCTGCAGCTTGTTCAATGATGTCGTTGAGAACCATCACATCTAGGAAAATATAATTTTATGAACAAATTTAAAAGAAAAAGAAAACAAAGTGAATTTTACCTTTCATATCAACGATAGTTTGTTTCTGACCGTTGTTATCAATAAAGGGATTGTCTAAATGCTTAAATTTCTCTTCGACCATGGCTCCCGTAGGGCCATCCTGAAATTAGAAATTTAAAATAATTTATGGGATTTAAAATTTGTTAGATAAATTAAGAAAACTTACATAGTCTCCTCGGTGCGCTTTGAGCGAATACTCAACAATATTATTCGGCGGATTGGGTCCGTTTCGCATGGACCTTACTCTCAATTGGCTTTCTTTCGTCATCATCTTACCATTTCCTCCAATTCCTCCTAGAAGATCTCCATGGGACGTGTAGGACATTCTAGATGCGTGCGAAGTATATGAAGAATGTCGCGAACCTGTAAATTCCAATAAAACATTAAAAATTTAAAATTAAAAAAGATTTTGATGGTGAGAATTACCTAAATTGGTGTAATACATGGGAACGACCATGGCGCCATTTTCCTCGCTCATGGGTGTGACGGCATTGGAGTCGTCGGCATAAGGCAGATGTTCCTGGGCGTCCAGGTAAGTAGACAGGACAAGGGGTTTCCGATCGCCACCGGGTGGGACAACCATGCGGCGATTGTTGCGCGTGAATTGATGACTACCACGAGAACCCCGTCGTAGATTGAATGGCGACCCTGGTAGGCTGAGGCTCGTCTGGACACGGGACATGGACTAATTTATGCATCTCCCTCAACACTCGACACCAGCATCAGATTTGTTTGTAAATTGTGTTTTGCTACTGTTCGGGGAAACCATGCAATCGATCTGGTATGCTGCTAGATTGCTAGACTATTACTAGACTAGTGAGATCATGATCGATAGCAATTCCTGCATTTCATTTAGGGTCATGGTGTAAAATGATTTGGAAAGTGATTAGTAATTAATAAGTCAAAATCAAAATTAGTCATCGTGCGCATGTCTGTAACTATTGTGTACTTTAAACAGTTGTCATCTGCCTTAGATAAAAAAATTTCTGAAAGGTCTTAAAGCAAATGACAAGAAGTCATTCTAGTAATCTAAATTTGTGCTGTGTGGGGATAACTGATAAATAGTTAATAAAATAGAAACAAATCAACAAACAAAAAGTAAAACAGAGTAAGTCTTGACACTATAAGTGTCTTGATCTGATCGCACTCGTGGTGCAGCAATCATCATCGATGCAGTATCATCTCTAGGAAATTTCGCAATGGCAGGGATTCCGAAAAACAGCTTGACAATAACGTAATAACGGAACGAACGGTAAAACGAACGAGCGGTGGTGTCAGGACACTTACAGTGCTGACTTTCCGCGTGTTGTTGGGATTTGTAGGAACTCTTCTTTGCTCACTCACGGAATCAAGTCCTTCCGATCGGATGCTCATCTTCTCTTTGTTGTTGTCGTCGTGGCCCTTCTCCTGACCTACAAATAGTTCGTAGCTATGACAGGAGAATTCCGAGGGCGACTTTACGATTTCTGTCCCACCTCCTCCATCTGGCGGTTGTGGGGAGCTTGCAGCACCAGCACGTGCTGCCGCATGCGCCTCCGCCCGTGCAGCTTTCGCCAACGCAGCTTCTTCCGCTTCCTGCACCCAGAACAAAAACAGAAACAATCCCGCAATATGCGGATTGAGTTTACTTCTTACAACAATTCGTTTAGTGTTTGGAAAGAGTTATTGAATCACTTTAAGAGAGTGTGGACAAAGAAAGAGTGTGTGTTAGTATTGGTGAAATGATGAAGATGAAATCTCACCCGGATGGCTTCCTCTTCGGCGGCTTCTTCTTCCTCGGCTTTCTTCTGCAGCTCGTCGTAAGACATAGCTACAATGGCCAAAATCAAGTTGACCAAATAGAAGGAGCCGAGGAAGATGATTACTATGAAAAAGAGCATATGCCATGGTCCGGCCGAGCGGAGCACTAGTTGGTACAAGTTCTCCCAGTAGTCCTGAGTCATCAACCTGAAGGCAGAAAGGAACGCCCAGCCGAAAGAATCGAAACTGGTGTACCCGTAGTTTGGATTGGGGCCAAAACCTTGTAGGCACGAGTAACCCGGTTTACATTGACTGAAAAATAATAAATGATTTAAATCAATTTTATTTTTAAATTTTTTTACAAGTTGACTCACCCAGCACCAGAAGAATTTCCACACAGAGGTATTCCCAAATCATCTTTGTACCAATTCGCTATGAAAAAACCATGTTACATGATCAGTGAATCAGTTACAAAGTGAAAGAGGATACAGTAAATGTGACATACTTTCGTTACTCATGAATGCATCCCAGTTTTCGTGTGAGAGGTTACCCCAGGAGCCGTCTCTTGGAAAATTCTTTATACATTTTTGGGTCAGAACACCCATATAAATTTGTAAACCCATGAGAGCGAAAACCGATAGTGAAAACATTGTTAAAATTATCACATCTCGAAGATTTTTTACAGACTCTATTACGGCCCCCACGATTGTTTTCAAACCTGTCGAATAAAATTTTAATAGAAGATCAAGAAATTTATTTTGAAATTTATAATATTTGGGACAGAGGGATAATTTTGTAGGTTACCTGGCACAATGGCAACTGTTTTGAGTGCACGAAGTACCCTAAAGGTTCTCAAGGCAGCGAGGTTTCCGAGGTCTATTCCCATTGTTACGTAACTGTAATTTTAATATTATATAGAAACCAATTGAA
>JASKGN010031939.1:0-13098 GCA_030556245.1 Falagria sp. GC000072 | reverse complement strand
TAATCCGTAGTGTTCCTAGCAGCATAAATAAGGGCCCTTGCCAAAATGGGACCATTCTACTATTTCTACTTGGAAAAATGACTTGTTTTGTTGCGGCAGAATTTGAAAGTTCAATTTTCTATCTCTGCAAAAATTCTAGGAGTAGATGTACAATAAGTTGCCTAGAATATCGACCAAGTTCATAATTCACTGATTTTACTCTCTTTAATCAGTGTTTACATTAATGTAACCTATTTGCCGGAATAAATTATTATAGAATTTAGCAAAATAATGGCCGAACCAACGTTTTCAATATTTACAACAGTTCTCACCTACTCAATTTTTATTATTTTTGCTCCAATATCAACATTTTTTATTACAAAACTAATCATCTTTGAAGGCAAGTAATATTTCAATCACATGACTTATCTTACCTCTTGTATATTTTAGGAATGTTTCACATTGATAGTGTATCAACAAATGTATGGTCAGCAGTTGCTGCTGTTGTTGTTCTTCATATTGCACTTGGTTTGTACATTTACAAAGCATATGGCACAGGAAAAGATATTCCAGAAAAACCCATCAAAGTGGATTAATTTTGTACATGTTGTATATGTATTTTAATAAAGTATTTGTTAAATTATGTTAAAAATTGATCATTGTAGTTAGTTCATTTCATGACTATAAGTTTTATATAATAATGTATTATATTTTCAATATAATGTATGTTCTCTATATCTGATGTTTAATATCAAGACCTAATACTTTAATTTGGAATAATAATAAAGTTTATGTATGCATGTATAGTATATAGACATAAAGTGTGTTTGTTATAATTGATTTTAAGCTTATATTCCCGAGTATATTATAAATTTTATTTAGTGTTTAATATATCCTTGAACTAGAACGATAAGGATATTAAATATGGCGCGCGCGTTTGACGAAATAGAAGAGGAAATTGACCCGGAAAATAACTCTCTGAAAATGATATTACCTATAATAATTAACGCGGTAATGTCCATCGGAGTATATGTAATTACTGTTAGACTAATACCAAAACTTCGTGATAAATTTATAAAAGCAAATCTGTTTGGAATAGATATGAGTAAAACTACACAAGATAAAGTGTAGGTTAAGGGAATAAACAAAATATTTTATAACTTACTTCTTTTGTTTTAGGCCAGAAGCAATTGGAGTTGTTTGTGGATGTATGTTCCTAATTACAATGTTCCTTTTTATACCCATACCATTTAGTGAGTCGCTGAAGAATGGGGCTTTTCCACATCATGAAGTATGAAATGAATTCTTTAAAATAAATGGCAATTATTAATTAAGATAGAATACTAAATTGCAGATTAATATTCTTACATTTGTTACAGTTTGTTGAATTAATTGCAGCATTATTATCAATATGCTGTATGTTATTGTTGGGATTTGCTGATGATGTTTTGGATTTACGATGGAGGCATAAGTTGTTGTTGCCTACAGTTGCCTCCTTGCCATTATTGATGGTCTACTATGTGAATTACAATTCAACGACAATCATAGTGCCCAAGCCTTTTAGAGAATATTTTGGCATGAGTGTGAATCTGGGTATTTTGTATTATGTGTATATGGGGATGCTGGCTGTGTTTTGTACAAATGCAATTAATATTTTGGCTGGTGTGAATGGACTTGAAGTTGGACAAAGTATTGTGATAGCTTGTTCCATATTGTTGTTCAATTTTGTGGAACTTGATGCTAAATCTTGGACACATCAGATGAGCATTTATTTCATGATGCCTTATATTGCCACATCAGCTGCATTGCTGAAACATAATTGGTGAGTTGTATTTTGTGATAGCTTTCAATTTTTAGTTCAAGGTTGTTAAATTTGTTTCAATTTTAAGCTAGTTTATTTTTTATTTTTAAAGCAAGATTATCGTAATTTTTATATTATAACTAAAAGTAGCTTTATCTTGAAAATCTACTATCACAGATGATTTTTTTCTTAATATACAAGATTTTTACACACAAAATCAAAGAAATTCTTTGCAAGTTTTGCCTTAAGTTAATTAATCTTATTGCTACTTGATATTTCCCTCATTCTAAGATAAATTACAAATTGCAAGACATTTTTAAGAAATATTTTGTTATATAAATATAATATATAACATTATATAACAATATTTGAATTCAAAGCTATTAATATTTTAAGAATTAACATAATTTAGCTTTAGCATTTGTTCATTCATAATAATCCATTTTAGAATAGATATTAACCATTAAATAATCATATTTCCACCTATTTTCTTGCAAACTCATAGGAGCAAAATAATTATCTCTAAATCTATGCGCTTTAATAAGATCAGTCTTCCCATCAATATAAATCCCATTCTCAATGAGATCTTCAATAGTATTTACATCAATAACTTGATTCTTGGACAAATTGTTCATTTTCAAAGCGCCATTTAACAACAAACTCTTATATTGTTTGTACTTTAAATTATCTGCAGATAAAGTCAATTCATCAATAATTTTGCCTGGTTCATTGCAAAATTCACAAAACCACCCTCCAAAATGATTTAAGTCACCAATTATAAAATTCCCAGTTGCATTCTTCAACTTGCTCAAATCATTCTCCAAAACATTTTGTAAAAACTTCACAGTTACAATTCCTGCAGTCAATTTAGTCTTGTTTGGATGCAGCCAAAAGAAACCAAAAACTGACCATCTATATCTAAGCATAATAGGTTCTGGAAACTTAAAATCATATAGCTTTAAGTAATTTAAAGCTAACATATTAGGAACCTCATTGTGCCCTGTATATATAACAATATCATCATTCTTAATATTTACTATTATTGATGAAAATGTTTTCCATAATGTCTTTGCTTCTAAGTGTGTTACACGCAAATATAAAATTTTATTATGATATTGTTTTAAGAATCCATAACTCAACTGTTTCTCAATTGTATTATTATCTATTTCATACAATATGAATAAATCAACTGTATGATAAAGCTCAGAAATTCGTATATCACTGATTGTCATTGTAATATCATTCACTTCAAAGATATAAATGATTTTTCTTTCTTCTTTACGTGCTTTTAAAGGTAAAGGTTTTCTATAAGCTAGAAGTGCACGCCATATAACTTCAGGTTGACTACAATCACTTCCATGATAGTTTGGCATGCATTCGCACTTCCATGAGATATGACTTCGTTGCATTCGTTTTACATCAGTCCCATTTAAGTAACACATTGAAGAATTAAAGTCTATATATGCATACCTTGTAGGAATTGTACTTAAAATTAGGGTTTCTTGCGATGATAAAAATGTAGGTCCCTTTTGACTTGTTTGATTCGATTTAAGAAATTGCACTGAAGATTTTGGTGTCGATTGGTTTTCGTCTTGTAGAAAGAAGTATGATGTAATCACGAATAGTTGAAGGCTTATTATGAGCCATATTGTTATTCTACGTATACTCCAACGTTGTATAAACATTTAAATATTGTTTATTTAATTAAATTGTTAAATTTTGAGTTCTTGGGATTCTACATTCACTTAACCTTACTCATTGCACAAATTCTTCTTCTAATGTGCATTCTTAATTTTGTATTTTATCCAGGATTCTCTTTTAATCATGAAGTGAATTTTGTGTTGAATAAATTCGGATTTAATTATTGTTTTTCGTGATTATAATTATTTAATCTTAGGCCACCGCCCCACCAGAAGAAGTCATTCAAAATTAAGGAAATTTTGCGAGTGCGCATATTCATCCCGGTTCAAAATATCTCCTGTGGGAAGAAATCTTGAATGACGTCATACATTTCTTGGATACAAAAATGCTACTTTTACTTTATGCCCTTATTACTGCTTTGCTCTTAATAAATGTTAAAAATTAAAATTTCCTTTTAATTTTTAGGTATCCATCGAGAGTATTTGTTGGTGATACATTTTGTTACCTATCAGGCATGACATTCGCAGTGGTTGGAATCTTAGGCCACTTTAGTAAAACAACATTGTTGTTTTTCATACCACAAGTGTTCAACTTCTTGTATTCGGTGCCACAGCTCTTTCACCTAGTGCCCTGTCCACGCCATCGACTGCCGAAATTCAATTCGAAGACTGATAAATTAGAAATGAGCTGCACACGCTTTTATCTCCGTGACATCGGCTTCCTGGGCCGTTTAATTTTGTGCCTGTTTCGCTTGTTTGGCCTCATCAAATGGCAAGTGAAAGGAGATGAAGTTATTACGAACAATTTCACATTAATCAATCTTGTGCTTAAATTTAAAGGGCCTACACATGAAGCCAAACTCACTAGTATATTAATTGGCATTCAGATTGCTAGTACATGTTTGGCGTTTGTTGTACGATATCCTTTAGCGCATCATTTCTATGATTAATAACAAATTGACTAGAGAAAATCAAAAGAATGCATTTTTAAATTAAAATTTGCATTCTTTTGGTTGTTTATATAATACAGTAAAATGTGAATTGAATTTAAGATTGTTGAATTTTGCAAAAATGTTATAATATTATTATAATAATTATATTAAAACGAAGTAAAAAAAAATGTGACAGACATATCATAAATTTAGGGCGGAATAATTGTTATAGGATAATACATTTTCGAATGGCGTATTTATACAGGGTAATTTTAAGTTTGCATATTGAAATGTTTTGTTTTTGTTGTTATTTTCTTTATGCAAACTTTTTCTATAGAGACACCTAAAATAATACTAATTTTGTATTGTCAAACATGTCTTCAATATCTTGCTTTCACAAAATGCATTAAACATAACTTAATGTTAATTCAATGATATATTGTATTAAGCCAAAGAACTAATCTAAAATTCGCGTTTGGAAACTTAAATTTGAATCTTTTGCATGCAATTAAATAAGAACTTTTCTCTTAGCTTAGCAAAAAACTAATAATTATCACCATTTGTAGTTTCTAACTAAATATGCAATTTGTAAGTTTATCTCAGTACACCCTGTATAAATTAATAACTTGACCGAAATAGTGCTTCTCATCTGTAGCTATTTACGCTATAAAGATTATCTTAACAATTATAAAATGTTGTTGAAATGAGTACCAAAAAACCAAATAAATAAAAATATTTAAATAATAATTTCTGATTTTTGTTCCTTGTTGAAAACAAGTTGCATGTTTCCCTGACAACTAAAAATATCAAAATACTTATTTTCAGTCATAATTTCACTGAATAATTGCCATAATTTCTAAAAAAGATATTTTCTTTGAATAAAATATATCTTTTAGTAACGCACCTTTAAAAATGGCAGAAGGTGGTGGTGGAGAGGGTGGTGAAAAATACCCTTTTGGAGTAATAAAAATATTATCTTCCTAAATTCTAATAATAACTATTTTTTCTATTTTATATTAAAAATAGGACTACGTGGGAGCAAGAGATGAAAATTTAGATAGACACGGTTACGGTAGTGCATTATTACCAAACGGGGATATTTACGAAGGCAATTATCGTCGTGGCCAAAGGCACAATAAAGGCTTATATTGTTTTCGCAATGGTGCACGTTACGAAGGCGATTGGCGCAAAGGAATGAAACATGGTTTCGGCACATTTAACTATCCCGATGGTTCAAAATACATTGGTCAATGGCGTAAAGATTTTAAACATGGCCATGGCATCTATTATTATTGCAATGGTGATGTTTATGAAGGATGTTGGTATCGTGGTTGGCGACATGGTCTTGGGACATATTCTTATAGCAAAGAAAATGTCATGCATTATGGTAACAAAAAATATTTTCCATTTGTTGCTGTTAACAAATGCCTGCAAATGCCATTTTAGGAGTATGGTTAGATGGAAAAATGGATGGTGCTGGTGTAATAACTTATCCTTGCGATTATCGTTTTCATGGCAAGTTTAAACGCAATTTGCCAATTGGACCAGGCATTTTTTCGTTTGAAAATAAATGGATTCAATTCGGATTCTATATAAATATGCGCGACCCAGCATTTGATTATCTAGGAGCTGAGAATTTAGAAATAACTGAACCGAAAATGAATGAAAATGAAGCAGAAGAAGGAGAAATGGCTGAAATACGTACGTTTGTTGTCAACATTGTGTGGGTTGTGTGAATAATTGAATGATTTACAGCTGAAGAACGCGAAACTCCTAAAGGAATTGTACCAATTTGGCGTGCGAGATATAACGTGGCTTATTCTCAAGACCTCATTCCTCCTGATCCTTTCTTCATTCCAATCAAAGATTCTGAAGATTCCTTGTTGGATATCATTGATTACCTTAAGCAATATGAAACCATGCCTAGAATGATTGGCGAAGGTGAAGAATATGAACATCCTGGTCCTGCTACATCACCAATTTCTATGCATGAAGATGATTATGATTATAATATTTTATAATTTAGGATAAATAAGAATAATATAGTATTTACTGTTATAATAACTAAATTTGGAATAAAACAAAACTAATTACAATAAAAAAATTTATTCATTTAATATTTGTTTTATTATTTTTTAAATTTCAGTTATGATATAATAAATTGGCATTTATACTCTTCATATTAAGTGTATCGGATTTGAGGACAATCCAATTAGTAAACACATCATATTAATCTATGTCACAATTATAAATTACCAAAGGGCAATAATCATTTATCTTGTTCATCATAAAAATCATAAGCTTACCATACTTTTCGTCATAGGATAAACATCTACCAAAAGATTATTATTTACTTCCTGATGCAAGCATTGTGAGTAGTGTTTGCTTTTCCTTTTCTTTTTTACGCACGATATCAATGCTTCGGTTTTTCCAGGTGCTTTTTCTAAGTTTAATAGGTCGACTACCTACGTAACGACCTGAAACAAAAAATTAAATTTTGTAAATTTATTTCAAATACTTTTCATATTTTTTAACTTAAAAATGATTTAGTTTTGATAAAACGAATTTTTATTCTATAAAATCATTTCAATGAGTGAGTTAAAGAGGGTAGTTGCTAGGTTGCAATAAAGAAGGATGTGAATATATTTTGCAAGTGGAATACGACAGCAGAGGTGGAGTTTAAATAATGAAACGTTTCATGCTCTGCATCTGAGAAGATATCAACTGAGCATCCGAGTCATTTATCATCGAGACTCCAAAGAACGAACATATCAATGTTAATTAATTTATTAATTTAGTGACATAAAATTATATTAACAAACTATATTAAAAGTGAATTTCTAATAAAACAAGTTTTCAACATCTTTAAGGTAATAATTTGAATTTTATTTCAAAGGTAAAAAAAGTAAATAATTTTGAGCACAATTTTATTTATAAGCTTTGGTTCTCAAAACTATAAAATTTAATAATTTTAATAATTTCTTTTATTTTCAGAAAATGTTCATAATAAATCGCTATATCATTTTTATCTTTCTATTGATGCAACCTACATTCCAAAATTCCTTGAAACAACTACTGAAGAGAAACCAACCACAAACTAACAATATCATAGAAGATAATGAGAAAACTTTAAATTGGGTTAACAAGCTAACAAGTCTCACCGAAAATTCAAGAGAAAAGCTAATTGAAACCTACAATCCACAACACAATGTAGTAGAAAACAATAAACGCGACCTATTTACATCCCGTGGTTGGGGTGCAGGTGGAACTCCATACAAAAACCACTTCTACCATGAATTCTCCTACGCAAATCTAAACCGCAAACAGAGAGATAGAGAAGATCCAATTGCATTGGCTTTAACAAATAACAAGTTATATGATAAGGAGACTAACACCTCATTAATTATAAACCAACAATTGAACAGTGATGAAACCAAAGAAGTATGGATTAAAGAACCACATAGAAGTAAACTAAATGAAGAAAAAATAAAACCAAGACCTAATTCTATGCCACAATTCTTTTTATCCTATGGATGGGGTCCTAATGGAGAAAAATAAATGACTAATAATAATGTTAACTAAACTAAAAAAATTATGTGAAGACATATAATAAAAGATAATTTTAAAACATACCATTCATTTCTTTCATGGCTTTAGTAAAATCCCCAGGTTCCTTAAAACTAACAAATCCATATCCTTTACTTTTGTTAGTTCTTTTATCTCTGATAACTTTTGCTTTCAAGAATGAAGGAAACTTATTAAATGTACGAGTTAACAACTCATCAGTAACATCATTTCCTAAATCACCACAGAATATACGAAAATCATCATCTTGCCAATCAGTCAGTGTGTGATCTTCCCATGTAATACCACCAGCAGTCCTCATTAATTTCCTATTCTTACTCCTTCTCTTGTGATCTTCTGGGCCAAAAGACTGCAATGCACTTGATGCCTTCCCTTGTGATATGGCTAATTCAGCACTGACTTTTTCATTCTTCAATTTCTTCAGCTTCTTCTCGACTTCATTTTGTATCGTCAGCAAATCAATATTTGATTGCGTTTGTACTTTGGATGTGGAAACAACTTGAGCTGGTGCACTTGGTGTTATTTGTTTAGGTTTTATATATAATGTAGGTTTAGCACTTACTACTGCTGGAGGTGCAGCTATAACTGCAGGAGATGTGTATTCTGTTTTCTTGCTGCGGACTGATGAAGGTACAAGCATTGGTGGCATCGGTGGAGGAGGAATGTTTCCAAAACCAGGCAAGTTGAAACTGTTGTAGCCCATCACTGTGCCGGAAATTTCGGCTTCAAATCTAAAGATTTATATGGTTTTTATAGAGTTATAGTTATTAATTTGAATTATGCAAAAGGTTACAATTTACTGACCTGCTCATTTCGTCTTCCATTTGACGGAATTTGTCCCCTGATTTTGCCATTATGCGGCCTGTGGAGGCGGTTTATTAGTGTTATATATTTATTTTGCTTTCTGACTTTTTTAAAATATAAATAGCCAACGTTTATGAATGATTTTATGTATGTTTGAAATTATGTTTACTTGAAGTGGTTAAGAAAAATTTTTATTTTGATATTCATTTAATAGAGGGCATTAAATTTGTTTAAACTGGTAAAAATTAGTTTGAAAATTTTCAGAATTTATAGATAATTATGAAGAGTAAATATTTTCTTATTTATATTTATATATTTATTTTTATGTTTAGAATACTAATTTACTTCATGAAGGATTTAGATTTTGTTTACCTTTTGTTTAAATTATGAGTTTAATTATCATTCTTTTAATATTTATTTTCCTTTAGAGTACCTTAGTTATGAGTTAATTTTAAATTTTATTAAATAACATGAATGTATATACTTAATATGGTTATTTTTACATTTAATTTCATTTGGAGAATAATAATATTTTATTCTTTAATCAAACTTAATAATGGGATGGGCATTGGAAATAATTTGTTAGTTAAGTTGTTTGTTAATTATTTAAATTCAACAATTGTACCTGTAATTAATTTGGCCGATGATCAATGCCGAGATGACTTGCTTACTTTATATAATGATTTTTTTAAAAGAAAAATGTGGGCTTTAAAAAGTAAGTACAAGTAAATTAAATTTTCTGTAGAAATATATTAATTATTCTTTCAAAATTTATTTGATTTAGTGATAGATGCAACAGCTAAACCTTCATCAGGAATATTAGAAGGCAATCTTATAAATTATGGTGATTTTGATGAATGCTTGGCTATTGATTATAAATTTTCTGAACAGACTACTCGGATTACAGGAAAATATTGCCTGGGAGTTATTACTTTAACAAAATCTGGAAATCATTTATTCGTACCAGACAATGCAAAGATGTTAATTAAATAAATTGTACTAAAACTAATGTTTATATTTTTACAGTTAATACCCGGAATAACTTGGGATAAGACAACCAGGGAAAACATTTTAAATGGAATTCATAAATTTTCAGCTTGGGGAATTTGCATTCCTTCATCTTGCAACCGTTCAAATATAAATGGTTTAATTTCCAATATGCAACAAATCGATAATTTCTTCTCATTAGATTTTAAAGACGAGTTGTGTATGACATCAGAATTTAAACCACTACAGATGAAACATAAAGTTGGATTGTAAATAATAAAGAAAACTAATAACAAATTATACTAATAAAAATACTTATTTTAGAATTCTCTTCTTAATAATTTTGCAAATGGTTATAATGAGTACGTTATATGATTATTACTATATTCATTTAAAGCATCCACTTTTCAAAAATAAAAAAGACTCAAAATTTTTATCTCTAGGTAACTATAAATACAAATAAATATTTATTGATTTCTACTCAAGTTTAATTTTAGTATTACCATCATTTTCTTTATTGAAAAATGGTTCTAAATTATTTACAATGAAAAAACCTAATGGAAACAAAATAAAATGTCTGGAAGGATTGAAAGTTCTAAGTATAATTTGGATTATTATGGGTCACAGTTATCTATTCCTATCTGCAACTTCAACAAACTGGTTGAAAATAGACAAATGGACACAACAATTGCAGAGTACTTTTATCCAAGCTGCATATTATTCTGTTGAAACATTTCTAACAATTAGTGGAATACTTTCTGGATATCTTTGTTGTAATAGAAAGTATATCAATAATTTTTGTGTGGGACATATTCCCATTTTGTATGTTCATAGATTTTTAAGGATTGCTCCTGCTTTATATGCTTTGATTATTTTCTGCAATACTATATCAGATAGAATTGGCATAGGTCCTCATAAATTATTACTAAACTCAGTGGATGTTGGTAAATGCTGGGATAAACTACCTTCGGATTTGTTACTTATCCAAAACTATTATAAAAGTTCTGTAGACGTGAGTCTTCAAATTTGTTTGTAAATTACAACTACTTGCATACATTATTATCTCTTGTTGTTTTAGTGTATTGGGACCAATCACACTTGGTATTTAGCAAATGAAATGCAGTTATGTCTTCTATTACCATTCATGACGCTTTTACTCAAGTGGAAAACAAAATATTTCAAAATCATGGCAGTTTTGTTAATCACAGGATCAATATGTAGTGTTTTCTGGGCAATATATTCCATGGAGATTCCGATAACACTGGAAGAATTGATAACAAAGAATAAATTTGCTGATTATCACCAATATTATTATTATCCTTTACATACTAGAATGGGGTCATGGTTTATTGGTTTATTAATGGGATATTACATGACTCAAAGGAGCTTTGATCAAATGCAAATTCCATATCAGAGAGTTTATTTTATTTGGACAATTTGGATTGTAATTATTGGATTGCTTTGTATTGCTCAAGGCCATTTAAAAATCTCTGATTGGGGAATTTGTAAAATTGCATTTTTTCAAGCTTTAAGTCGTCCAATTTTTTCTGTTTGTATTTGTTGGGTTGTTCTATCTTGTTCCAAAGGATATGCAGGTATTGAAATATAAAATTTTTAACTAGGAAATAAATGTTTAATTTGAATTTTTTGTTTAGGCATTTTTGATTGGTTTATATCTTTAAAAATTTTCAATTTTCTTGGCAAAATTAGTTATTGTATGTATTTAACACATCAGCAAATTATAATATTTTATCTGGGTGCTAGTCGAACAACCCATTACTTTGAAAATAGATCAAATGTAAGTTTTTCAATGTCGTAAGCCTTACTTAATTAGTTAAAATTACGTTTTAGATATTTAATTTTACTGGATATCTTTTTCAATCAATTGGCCTAGCTATAATTTGGACGTTATTATTTGAAATGCCAATTATTAATTTAGAGAGATATTTTTACAAACAAAGACGACCTACAAATGACCAAATACTTTTAATTTAATCTTAAAATCTATTCTAAAATTTATGTCAATTAGTAAAAAATCATAAAATTAATTGAATTTGAATCCTTAAATTTTCTTTTAATACCTATAACTATTAATCCCATCTTTAAAACCATTACGCTCATCTTTGGTAATAATATTTCCATTACTTATCTCATTTAAAACAACTTCATCAATCCAATTTCGAAAAGCAGCAACATTTACATAAACTCCAGGTGTATTTTTTTCACCACAACCAATTCCCCAAGAGACAATTCCAACTTGATGAAATCTGCCAGGTTGTCCAGGCACAGGACAAATAAGTGGAGAGCCTCCATCGCCATCACAAGCATCTTGGAAACTTTCTCCTCCAGCACACATAAAACTCAAATGTAATTGAAAATATTTTCCCAGTCTAGTTTTCCGCAACAACTTCTCACATTTTTGTTGTTGGACTAATGGGACATCAAGGATTCTCAATTTCCCATTCTTTTTCCACGTCGTAACTTGACATTGTCGTTCTACAAATTGTGAACCAGGTGGTGGTATGCAAATTGTTCCAACTTGAATTAATTCGTCTCGTAGAACAAGCAGAGCGATATCATTATGCAGAGTTCCCATGTTATATTGTGGATGTTGGACGATTTTTATTACGTGTGTGATGTAATCAGCAACTTTGATTTTGTATTCCGAGGAATCTATGATGTGATCGTTATTGGAAATGCAATGAGCTGCTGTTAGGGCTAGTTTGGGATGGATTATTGATACTCCACATTTGTAGTCATATTTTTGGGCTGATGAAGGTATTGAAAGTGGTAACTCAGAGGGAAAGATGTTTGAGTGAATTAAAAGAATACCTGACCATGGCACAAGCATTTGTTTTAAATATCCACAGCCTTTATTTTGTGAGTTTGATATTATTAAAGATGTTTTTGATAAAGAATTTGAAGCAGTTGCTTTTGGGATGATTGTTGTGTTGCAACATACATCGAAGTACCCTGTACAAGTGTTATCTTCCAATCCCCTAAAAAACATACATCTGAAATTATTTTGTATTTTACCTTTTTCGAATTTAACATTGCAATTTCCTATAGCAAAATCGGCCCATATAAAAGTTCATATAAAAATTCGAACCAAGTATAATACTCTTGGCTTGATTTTTTTGGACGATTATTTATCTTTTTTTTTATTATATATAGCACTTTTTGATGCAAAATGAGCGACAACATATGCAATTTTCGGTCACACGTACATGAAAAATTTAAATTATTTTTATTTAAACGAGAAATTTTTACTGATGGCAGCGCTAAAAAATTTTTGAATCTCGGTCAGTCTCGGTGAACCTCGCTGACAAAATTTTTAACAGATGGCAGTACTGAAAAAATATTTGACTAA
>JASKGN010031911.1:0-28302 GCA_030556245.1 Falagria sp. GC000072 | reverse complement strand
TAATTATTGTTTTAATAATAACTTACGTTTTATCCAATTGTTGATGGAAATACAGTCTTGTATTGATGTATTCATATGTTTTGCATTATATATACATTATTTACGTTGAATTTTGTATGGAATAATTTCCAAATTGATTCCGATTGATTTGTATCATTAAAATCTTTTTTTCTTTACTTTCAATTTTGAAAACTTCATATATCTATAATAAATAAACATATGTCATTAGGTAATTCAATAATAAAAATTTTCTAATTATATAAACTTGTTATTATTTTACCTGGTGCATTTTCTAGTTGTTATAATCCATGAAGACGTTGAAAGTAGTCATTATCCTTGAACATGCTTTTTGTTGCTTTTGTTTTATTTTAATGTTAATTACCCCAATAGTAAACGCGTTTGTTTAAATACGTCTTAATTACCCAATTTAAATAAATACAATAAAAATTATCAAGTGGTATTTGTATTACTATACTATCATAGTTTATTAATGCCTCGATTAACATGTTAAATTCTAGATTAAGATTACCTAACAATAATTATGTCAACTTTCTTACAAATTTCGTCGTAAAGAATGTTGTTAAGAATTTGTTATAAACCAACAATTTCTTTTTAAATTAAATAAAAAATAATTATAAATATATATAAGTATATAAAATATTGCTTGTTATTTACTTATACCATAATCAGGTCTATTAAATTTACATTCAATATTAAATTGTATGTACATATTTAATATTTAAATTAACTCAATACCTCATAGACATTCCAAGCTTTGTCCAAGATTGGTAATCCCTTAAATTAGGTCTTTTTTGCTCTAACAAGTTGTTTAGTTGATTTCCAAACTAAAATTCTAAAATTTAATTTCAAAAAAATTTTAAATTTCATTTAAATTTTAAGAAATTCCAAATTTGTTTTATTGTGTGTATTTATTCAGAACAACCCCCTGAACTCTAATTTACAATTAGAATTCAATTATTTTGTTTTTTCAACCTATTTTTGAATTTTTGAAAAAAAAAAAATCAAAAAATTTTATTTCTTTTTTTTGCCGGATCCTATACAGGACTATCCCCTAAACGTAAATCTTAAAGCAGAATTTGATTATCTCAACTCTAACTAGTTTTTTTTTGACGTTGAAACCACGAAAAATTCAAAAAGGGCATAAGGAATCAAAATTATGAAAATCTTATTCTCTTCGGAACATTGAGGGGCAATTCTTAATGGGATGCCAAAGAAAAAATTTTAAATTTAAAACATTTTACTTTTTTGGTCAAATTCCAATCAAGGGAAGCTTGATTATATTTATGGCCGTAATTATTTATAAAAATCAACATGATAATAGCAAAATTTATATAAATATCTAATAATTTTAATAGTTAGCACACTCAGAAGTTTGAAAAATATCTTATTTTCATAATTGAAACTAAAAATTGCAAGTTATTAACGCGAAGAATGAAGCACATGTTCATTTGCTGAACGCAAATGTAATTTGCTCGTGAATCAGCGCGTCGTGCTGTACCGTGGTTCAAATTCTAATTATTCTAAAAAATTTGAATTGTTGTTTACTTGTATATTCTTTTTAAAATTATTTTTAACATTCTGTTTACTAACTATAGTAATACCAATGTATTACTATACCAATGTAAATGTTAAAAAGTTCAAATTTTGTGCTAATTTCTTATTATACCAAATTAAACAAATAACGAAAAGCTAAAGCAATTTAACTTTAAAAATTTATAGACTACTTACAATTGAAAATCATTTCAAAATCCAACCTAAATATTTAATTAATTAATTAATTTATTTAATAAAGTTATGATAAACAGATTAGCATTGTACATACTTAACTTCATAAAAAATCTAGATTAAGTGGTCCTTCGCTTTGGATTCAGTGTATAAAGTTGTTAATAATAACCACTTGAGATATGGAGTTAATTGAATCCTATTCTCATGAGCACGAAAATCGGTTCGCTTTTCCTTATTTGGTCAAAGATTATGTGAGAATAAAAAGCATACCAGACATGGCACAGGATGTCCATGGCACACAAAAAATTCAAACGGGAGACACAGACGGTGATCTGATCGAATACGAGTCATCATGCGTAGTATAAGTAAACACACCTTTCTGCTATGCATATGTTCATTAATATACATGTTCTGTTTTTTGGCGCACTTGTTTTTCGCAAATAATGCTTGTAATACTATAAATCACATACGTTTTATCAGGTGGTTGCATTTACATTGTTATCAATGAAAATATATGATCAATTGCATAATTGATTTTATAAGTTCATTAATTTGGAAGAAAAATATTTGATTAATGTATTAAGTTGTTAACTGGAATTAAAACATATGCTATATTTATTTCATTCATATTAATGATGTCCTTCAGGAATTCATATCATTGTATGTTAATAATGTATAAATGGTGACGAATATAACAGTGGATTGTTATATTTATTATTTTATTAACAATAGGACAAAAAGGACTTTTGTCTAGGACTAAAATAGTAGGTATCCACCTGAATGGAATTGGAATTTTAAGTTGGTAATACTTTATACTTTTTTTTTTCATTTACTAGCCATTTCATAGTTTCAAATTTTCATCACGTGATTTGCATTACAAAATTAATATCTTGTATAAGGTGTAAATATATTTATAACACAAGATCAATACCTTATCAAATTTCCAAAATTTATAGATTAATTAACTATTTTTATATTTAATGCATATTGATAAAAATATACATCGTTGTCAAATAGTAGTATTTCCGCCATGAATAGTTTAATTAGCAAATTTATAATTAACATTTGTTATTTCATCTAATAATCAAACAGTGTTGAATAGAAAATGAAAAAGTAAAATACAATAAAGCATTGATAAATTAAAAATCCCATATATAAAATATTAGAGTAATTATTCTAATACACAATCTAAATATAAAATAAAAACGAATACCAGTGGGCAAAATTTTATATTATTTCCGATGCAGTCATAATTATGTGATCTCATATCCTATGCCATTTGTACCAATATGCACATTTCGCAAATCCAACGCATTGTTAAACTAATCAATGTTCTCTTACAAATCCTACTAGTCTTACATTCATCTATCTCTCAATTAATTCATTGAAATGGATATGTTCTAGCAAATCATGCGTGTGGATGACGTCACGACACCCACCGAAATATTTGAATTCCCATGATGGTCGAAGTCAAGCTTCGACACTCTCTATATCCATCTTTGGTCAACGTACATATCTGTCGTATCATTTGGGATATTCTTATTTGTTTTTGGCACTTGGTTCAAGTAGGAAAATCGCAAAAAGCACCTTTTGCATTTGGGGCGCTTGTCCTACTCTTAATATTTTGCTTCTTGGACTTTCTTATGATAGACTTCCAAATCACCGGGTGGTCACTTGCCTGCATATGCTGCCTGCATATGACGTAATGCAAACGGCTTCAATTGCGGGGGCACAATTACCGGGCAACAAAGCCCCACGCATGGTCATGCTGATCTGCAAAGATCCATTCAGTTGGCACACGGCTGCTTTACGATATTGACTATCTCTTGCGAATCGAAATAATTATACAACTTTTTATTGGTAACGAGTTTTGGAGTTTAAATCACGCGGGTTTTTTAGTGTTTTTCTTGTATAGAACTTAATTTATCAACGATTTCGTGTCAAAGACGTAAGTAGATTTTTTTATTATTAGGAAAATATAAATTTTTTGTATGATAATGACTTAATTTTTTAACAATTTAAATATTATAAATTATCTTGTTGTGTTATTTTTAAAAACAAATTTAAATTTTGTTTTGAAGAAAATTCTAAATAGATAAAAATAAAAATATCAAATATATTTATCATAAATTTTCTTTATTTGTCCAGCATACATAATTCAAAACATTTAAATTTTAAAATATTTAATACGTCATTTATAAAAAGGATATATACCTATTAATAAATAAATAATAAAGTAAAATTATTGCTACATTTTAAAAGAGTGGCGCGTGAGATAAATTTACAAAGCGTTCAATTGCTTGAGCCGTTAGACCCAGGCGCCATTTTGTCTAGGAGAGTTACCATGCGCTATAACTACAACTCATTAAATTATTAAATACTAATTAAAAGAAAGATACAAAGTAAACTTAATGAAGACAAATGTAAAGTACAAACATAAAAGTCGATGACATCAGAAGTAATTCGCACAAATTGTGATGAATAAAAAACAAAGTTACAAATTAATAAACAGCCATATTAGTACGTGATTTATTTGGCTTTTATAACTCACTTAGCACAAAGTCAACCAAAGCCAAGTATATCATGCAAATATAGATAATAACACGAATCGTTCCGCTGCTGTTAACACCTACACACCTGCTATTAGAATGATCGCGACAGAGTCATTATTATTATTGTAATTATTATGCAATCGCTTAATTGTAAAACAAATCCGCACAACGAAAACAAGCGACTACACTACCATATTTGTTTAAGGCCTCTGCAATTTTTATTAATATACCTGCGAATTATGAGCATTTATAGAGAACTCATAAGTTTATTAGAATTAGGAACACCTTGCTTAGCGCATAACCGAATTTGTTGGTTCATACGCCTACGACAACTTTGCATATTGTTATAATTCCCAATATGTTGCGACTTTAGAATTTGTTTTAAACAAGACACGTGTTATTGCTAATTTATTAGATACATTTGTTATTCTATCTAATAATAAATATGTACTAAGTTCTAGATTATACATTACAGCCACCCACTAATTCGAAGTCATTTTTAATTGTTGTCTATTTTATTTTTAGCATGTTAATGGTTTTTAAATAAATTAAATAATAAAAAATTAAACAATCATGCATGTTGGTAAATATTTGCAAGTTGTGAATAATACGTGGCCTTCTTAAAATGAATTTCAAGCAAATTTGATATGACGAGGTGGCCGAGTGGTTAAGGCGTTGGACTGCTAATCCAATGGGCTCTGCCCGCGTGGGTTCGAATCCCATCCTCGTCGGAACTTTTTTTTAATTTTTGGAAATTGCTATTTTTTAATTTTTATTATTTTTTAATATAATATGGCACATACATTTTTAGATTTAGTGATGATGAACATATGGTCGTGGTTTTTGTAGCTGTCATCTTACAATTACATTTAGCGAATGTTTTGTTTGATTTTTTTCTGATGCTATAAGTTTAAATCGCATAAATATAATCGTGTTAAGCTTCAAATCGAAGTTTGGTTTACGGAGGACGTCTTGTTTGCAAGACTTGTATTACCCTAAATAACCATATATGGTGACAATATGCCATTTATGGTTGTTGTGCGTACATACAACGTAATGTAATGTTCATGGTCCTTTAGTGTACATATCATGGGAGACGAAAACCTTAATGCAACTTATTACGTAAAACAATTTCACTTTTTTTTTTCTCACTTGTGGCAATTCTTCTATTTAAGATTTGCACATGGTCTTAATTATTGAGTTTGACATATTTTGATTGGAGCTTCATAATTTGGCAAAGCAACTTTTAGCATTTTGGCTACTTTTACTAATTAAATAACTATTGTATTATTCCAATAACATAATACTATTTGTATTTTGTTCTAGAATAGTGGAAGCCAATCATGGCGTCCCAAACTTGTGACGTCACTAAAATACAAGATGAAGACGTTCTCCGCCGTATGGTATGTCTTTAATAACTTAATTAACTTTACAGCTTAATAATTTTATTCCAGTTATGATCTTAAGAAAGAATCTATTCAATTCTTATTTATTCTTTGTATTTCACTTCGAATTTGTTTTATAAAGAAATAAATTTGTTCTAGTGGCAAGACACAGATGATTTTAGTAAAAAGAAAGAAATCCGCTCTCATATGTACAAAGTACGCGAACAACGTTTGAAAGAACTTTACACCACTGGCGAAGTTTCCCGTGATATTCAAACCTCTTCAACAATTACAACAAAATCATCTAAACATCCTGAAACTACCCACCATGCTGATTCTTTGGTCGATCACAGTTTCCAGAGCTTAAAGTCCAAGGAAATTCGTGATTCTGCAAGTCCAACCAAGGATATAACATTTTCTCGTGCTCATCATGATCGTGGATGGGACGTTCGAGAATCTCAAGAATCAAGTAACGATGGTAAAACACAAACAATGACAAAAGTTGCAACTACTTCCGGTACGAAAGATATTCCTGGTGGTGTAACTAATTATGCTGCAAAGAACCAATGTTCTGCTTCAGTTTATCAAGATGGCGACCAAAACAATTTCAAAAAAGCTGTTGGTACTTCTAATACAAGTGTCTTAAAGCAGGAATCGCATGGTGTTGAAGGTAATACCACTTTTCAAAGTAGTAGCCAGAAAAGTTCCACATCATCCAGGTATGTCAGTGAACAGAAATCATCTCAACCTGTACAAACAACTGTAACGCGAACTGTACAAGGATATGTACCCGATGATGTTTTAAATGATGCAAATACTAAAGTTTTCACTGAAACGAAAACTTTGCCTGATGGCACAAAAGTTACTACAACTAGATATGAAACTTCTGGAAAACATTCGAAACAGATTTCTGGTACTTCTCGTACTAGTAGTTCTACTTCTGAAGTTAAACGTCATCAAGAACATAAACAATTGAAATCTGAGAGTGATCAGAGGATGATTACTCATGATAACATCAAACAAACGCAGCAAATTGATAATCGTAGTCATCAAACAGATGATAAAATGCGAAAAGATATTAATGTCATTCAAAATAATAAAACTGAAGTTATAAAAAATGTGCAAAATGTTCAAGTACAGAATCAGAATGAAACTGTACAAAAAGTGGAAAATGTTAATGTCCAAGAACGCCGCATACAAGAAAAAGAATTGCGAAATGTAAAAGATGTAAAGGAAGTGCAAAATGTAAAAGAAGTAAAGGAAGTGCGAAATGTAAAAGATGTAAAGGAAGTGCGAAATGTAGAACATCAAAATCAAGAAAGGCGAGAATCGAAAACATCTGAAATTCGCAACACTTGCGTTAGAGAAGGTACACCTACAAAAACTCAAACCGTTACAACGGTCATTACAAAAATTGTGAATGATCAACCTAAAGAAACAACTGAAGTAAGGCGTTCATCATTACAAGCTGTAGATAAACAAGAATCGGTTAACAAGACAAATGCGCAAACTTCCGAAAGCAAAAAAACCATCGTCACTAATTATACTACAAATGTCTATGATACTAAAAGAGTCAGTGTGGATATTAGCGCAACCCACGATGCTTTTGTTCGCAGCCTTAGAAGTGTTACACCTGAGCGTGAACGAAAAATCATGCAGAGAACTCCCAGTCCAGAGAAGAAATACCGAAAGAATAGCCAACAATATGGAAGCAATGATACTATTACCAAATCGGTCCATACCACATTTCGCACATCTGACTATAACCGTAGTGTTTCACCTGATGATTCTCGTTCTACCAAACCTCGTTCGTCTACTTCACCAATAAAAAAGACACCCACTCGTCGTCCGAGTGATGAGACAAAGCCGAAATCAGAAAAGGTGCTTAGACGCACTGATACTTATGAAGAACGAGTACGTCAATTGTTAGGTATACCTGAAAAGAAACCAAAAGGTGATAAGAATGTCAGCGATATCTTAAGCTGCGATAGAAATGCTAATCGTAGACCAAGCCAACCTAGCAAAAGTCCCGAGAAGAAAGTTCAAGAGTATCCAGCGCAGAAACGGAAGAGTTTTGATCAACCTGAGCGAAGGAGTCCATTGAAAAGTCCTGAGAAAGATATTGCTCCTCAAACCAGTTGGTTACCTGGATCTCCTCGTCAGAGTCCTGGAAAGAAGTCTCCGGAAAAAGTAACTTTTACTTCTGGAAAAGCCACAGCTAAAGAAATTCGGAAATATCATGGGTATGGAAGGACTTGTTCTCCTGCTATAGATCTTCAATTGGTTTCTGATCAATTATCACCGAAGAATAAATCTCCTTCGCCTATTAATGATCAATTGATACCAAGAGCTTTCCAAACTGCAAAGAATGGACATATTTACACTGTTGATTTTATTAATGTTGAAAGAGAAGTAAATTTACAACAACGGCAAAGTCCTGAAAGATCCAAATTTGCTCGACCAAGTCCTGAAAGAAGTAGTCCTGATCAAACTAGTTCAGGTCGTCCAACTCCTGAGAGAACCAGTCCATCTCGTCCCAGTCCTGAAAGAACAAGTTTTGGTCGTCCAAGTCCTGAAAGGTCTTCTCCAGATTGTACTAATTTTGATAGAATCAAAACAAGCCCACAAAGGGAAGTTTCTCCACGTAAAAGTCCAGAAAGGAAGCTAGCTTTAGAAGAAACATCTGTTGATATCCAAGATGAGTTACTTCAAACATCTTCCATCAGTAGAACTTCAAAAGCGCAAAAAACAACTGAAGATGAACTTATGGAGCAGACTACAAAGTATCTAAAGGGTAAGCAGGTTGAAGTTGACGAACCACTTTTTACTAAGAAATTTATGTATAAATTAGGGGAAGACGAAGAACCAGAGATGCCTACAAAATCTACTTCACCTACTCGTACCATTGAAGATGAAATCGTTATTGATGAAGTTCATCATAAAAGTGTCAAGAAAGATTTGTCAAGGGACGAACTGATTGTTGATAAGAAAAAGAAGAAAGACGATGTGGTTACAACCACTGTAACTACTACAATCAATAAGAAAACTCCTATGAAGAAGAAATCATCAATAAAAAACATTCAAATTGAGAATAATGAAAATACCAATATTAATATTGATCAACGTAATAGAAGTACAGTTACAGCAACTATAAATTTAGAACCTGCTTCTCCTACACAATCTGAGCCCACACCCATTACCAATTCCAAAACCTCCGGTAATAAAATTTCAAGGCCTAAACAAAGACCTGATCCTAAAGAAACTCCAAAATGTATTTCAACCAAAAGCATAATTATCAATGAAGCCGTTGCAGAACAACGTGAAATTATTGTGGATTTGAAACGTTCCAAATCTTCCAGAGAAGATTCCCCTGAGAAAGTATGGCCTGTCCAAACTGAAGAAGATTCTGGGATTCCTAGATACCCTGATAAAATCCAAGAACCCGAAGATAGTCGACGTGTTAGAAAACCACAGAAAGTTAATGATGTTGTAATTGACGAGAATGAACGCGTTGAAGAGTTTCATAGAATCACGGAATTAGTAGATACTGAAATCACTGATGTTGATCGAGTAACCGAAACTGACGAATGTCTTCTTACAGTCAATGAAAAAGTCAACAAATTCCAATATCCGAAACAAACTGATACGAAGAAAACTAAAGGTCCTGCACCAAAAGTCTTCCGACCTGAATTTACTGTTGATGAGACCTTGAAAAGTGATGAGTGCCTATTGAGTGTTTCTGATAAAGTTTCGAAATTTACTACAACTGCTGATCAATTGAAGGGGGAGACTAATGTTGAACGTCCGAAATCTCCAAGATGTCAGTTTAATAAACCCAGTGGTAAGGATACTAAAGTGAGTAGTACCACAACTAAAGTTGAAACTGTTACTGAAAAGACAATAAAGTTTGCTGATACAGTTGAACCCTCAAAGAAACCCCTTAGTACTTCTCCTAAACCTAAAGTGAAACCAGTAGATTCGCCTAAATTAGAGGAAACACCTAAATCTACAAAGAAAATTTATTTGAGTTCAGTTGAAAAGCTGAGAAGTAATGAAAATGTTAAAAATGTCAGAGAGCTTTTTGAAAGTACTAAAACTGATACTACTCGTCATAAAACTACCAAACGCGTGGATTCTAAAGAGGTCAAACTGGAAGATATTGGAATTGCCTCAACTCCTCGGAAATCTATACCATCAGAAGATGAATCCAATATCCCTGGTTATATGAGACAACTTGACAGATCCTTAAGAATTACAAGTCCTCATCGCGAATCTGTTAAGGAATTAGAAGAAATTTCTAAAGGTCATATGACTCAAGATGAAACTGTAAGCAAATTTGGTGTGACTCTGAGGAAAACTGATACTGGCAATAAAACTACATCTCAAAGTAAAGAACTCACAAAAATTGAAGTAAATGGAATTTCGAAAGAAGTCGAAGAAGTTTTCGAATTAGAAATCTTGGAGACCATGCTAGAAAACATTACAAATTATGAACTCAGACGTAGGATTCGTGCCCAAATTAGAATCGTTAAAAATATGATGGCTGAAACTAAAATTCAACAAAAATCTACCGATGTTCCAAAACGCCGCCCATCTCCGGAGAAAACTACAACAACACTACGATCTACAAAGAAAACTTCAATTGGGGAAACTGAAATTTTGCAGACTAGACAACAATCTCCAGAGAAAATTGGATTCAAACCTTTCAGGAAAAGTCCAGAAAGATCCAAAAAAGATGATCGCCCAATTTGGGCTAAAGAACGTGTATTAAAGAAAGCTAGTGAACGTGTAGTACCAACCACGAAAAAAGTCACTACTACAACTACAACAACTGTACGTAAACAAACTACACGGGATGACAAAAATGATGCTACTGATGCAATTACATCTTGTTATGGAATTGGCCCAACTGATGAAAATGGTATGCCATTGTTTGGATTAAAAGCATTACGAGCTGCAAATAAAAGCAAAGTGGAAGGGAAAGTAACTCAAAGCACTTATTATTCTGAAAATGGCCAAGAACCTGTTGGTGAGATTACTGTTACTAAGTATTCTACAGATGCTAAAGATTTAGGAGCAGGAACATTGCAAACACATCCAGGTGGAATTGTTTCCAAAACAACAACTCAGCGGATTGGTAAAACACAAGTTACTGATAAAAAGGTACGTTGTTTATATTTTGAAGAGTTAATTATTGTATATTTATTATTTTGATTCATTTTAGAGTGACGAACGAACGAACAAAGTATCACGACGAAATTCCGTTAAGGAGATAACACAAAAATTCATCGATAATAATAGTAATTATTGATATTTGAAAATCACAAAATATAAATAAACGATGTTTGGTGATTCCAATACGAATTTGTGATTTTGTGATTTTAATTGATATCTACAATGACTAACTAATTATATCTTGTAGATGAATCAACAACTTCCGAGCGGAAAAATTCATATAAAGCCGGCTTGATTCTTCGCACGTCCAGTTTCAAAGAAATGGACAGCAGCACCAGACCTGCAACTACAGAAAAGTCCAAAAAGTCTGGAAGTTTCTTAACAAATACTTCCAGAGTCACTGGGATGCAAGATGTTATTACAAGGATGAAAACAAGTGGTAAGTGAAACTTTCAAAATTTATATAATATAATTACAAATTTGGACATTTTTTGCAGAACAAGTAGAAGGAGACACACCAGAAGATATTGAAGCCAGACAATTACTGAATAAATTTATAGGCTCCCAAGTGATTCTTTCTGGATTAGAAGGTGCTGCAAAATCTCGGACTACCAGCACTTCGCAACAACGTAATGTGTCGATGAATACTTCTGCTGCATCCACGACCATCGGTAACAAGCGATCAACGAGGGTGACCACAACCGTAACGGCAAGTAGGCCTATTGCGCCTTTTTCTTTTCCCCAGCAAATTCCTATACTACTCGGTCTAACCACGTGATCGTAGCCGTATATACGATTTCTAAATTTATCGACACTTTGACGTCAGTTAGGCACTCCGCGCCCCAACGCGCTGATCCTTCAGTAATTCAGTGCACTGCGCACCTATCGTACCGTTCGCACGCACCATTTAATTAACTTGAAGTTATTATCCAAGTTACTTAGTTTTGTGTTCCCATTGGGAGCGCGCCGTTTTCATTCATACCTCGTGGCTGTAAGCGTTCACGTTATTAAAGGCTCAAGTTTCCCAAATATTGGATTTACGGAACGGCGCTGCTCAAAGGTAATTTATTTTATTGTGACATCTTGTTTTAAATGGAGCGGTTTGTTTCAAATTTGTTTCTATGTCAAAGAAAACAAAAACAGTAAGCGCAGATCTGGTACACTTTATTAATTTTCGCGATTCTGTATAATTCATAAAGTCACAGCCTGGTGACTAAATAGTTTGTATGAAGAGAGCAGAGTAAACTAATTACTTGTACGAGTTTATTTTAATGTGGAATCATTATTAATGTTTTAATTAGTTCGTAACAATTCTTGCGTGTTGTATTCTTCATTTAGTAACCAAATAAGGCGTTTGGCACGTATTCTTGAATGGTGTATAAATATATATGCAGTATCTATATGTATATATTTAGACATTCATAGTTTTCCAAATTCATAGTTAAGAAGAATTTGCTAGAATTTTCATGCATGCTCACGCTTTGTGAAAATTACTGAAATACAGTCGTGTACAAATAAAATGTAAAACCGACGCAATTTTGGCAAGTAATGGTCTGCTGCCATATGCGTATGAACAACATGTTTTTAGAATATCTTTTCCCATATTTGTTTTTGTTCCACATTTCCGTAACGTAGCGATGCAGTACTCAGTTCTGGCATCCCGAAATAGAATTTGCGTTTTTGGAAAAACAAACAAGAATTATAAATAGGCCAAACAATGGAAAAACGTGTAGCGCAAATTAGTTCAGTTTTTCATGCATGTTGCTGCAGCAGTCCAGTGTGATTTGCGCAATTAGTAGTCGAACAGCGAACCTATCGAATCTACCAAGCACACGTTCCCAAGAGACAGCAGTACGTTTCCACATTTCGGCGCTGCTATTTTGAACTTCAATGTCAACGACGTTCGGTAATATCGCCATTTTTAGCCATTCGCGAATTGCGTCGGACCGACGCGGCGCGCGTTCATGTTGTCAATTACATAAGGCAATGCGTGCGTTTCACACAATGCGGATGCAAGTCGGACGCGCGCGTCTTCAGAATTGTTTCTGAATACCTGCGGCGGGCCGACCGCGTTAAATCATCATGGCGGTAAATATAAATAAATAAGTTGCATGCTGGAAGAGTAGCAGTGCAAGAATTGCGTACTAACCGGGCGCTTTATAGCGTTTACGGACGTGAACATATGCGACGAGGTGGCGTCGCGACGTCGACCGGTACGCGCTGCTTGCGAGTCGCCTATTTTGGTAACACTTAACTTGGTCGATTGCCACGTAAAAATTAACGTATGTATACTGACAACGCGCGCATATGCAAGGAATTGATGAATTTTCCACAGTGTGCAGAAATTTTCTTTAGGTTTTGGTATAAAAGTACCACTTGTACTTCCACATGGGACAATGCAATTCTTTTTTTGTTTCACTCACTTTGTTTTTTTGATTTGATTCCATAGGAAAACGGTGTGCCGAAAACGAACACGAGGACGTTTACACATCCAATTACGCAAGAGGTTCTAGACACTCTTTGGAACGAGCAGACGTTACGTCTTTTGGTATGCACACCAATGTGTAATCATTCAACTGATATCTGTTTATATGTTTGACATTCCTATTTACAGCTGGAGCAAAGCACTGAATACGAAGAACGTCGCATTATCAGAGCTCGGTTGAAGCAAATTATGGCTGAGAAAGAAGGTGAATAAATTAATTCTTTAAATAACTTTCTTTCACATTGATTGCATTCTTATATCATTATATTTTTGTAGCTTGCTCTGAATTCGTGGAAAAGACCCTGGAGGATTCACAAGCAGGGAACGTACACGGTGAGTCTTTACTGTTACCTCTACTACAAAACGCCCTCGAACCACCAGAGTTCGAACAAGCACCAGATTCAGGTACAGAATCTGGCGAAGATCTGCGTTCCGGGCTGATTCTAGAAGTGCAAAGTGCGCTTGAGAAGCTTTCGGCGTGCCTGAGTAGCGACTCGTCAGATATCAGCCAAGAACGACGCAATTCGCTGCTTCAACTTGTATCAAAATTGCAAACGAATTTGGTGCCAGCCGCTGTTGCACCACCCGAATGCGGTACGTCGGGATTATCTGAACGTAGGCCAAGTGGTGGCGGTGGTCGGTTTGCACGTCGCCAACAACGTCAACGACATGGACGACATACTATCGGTGTAACTAGTGAGGAATTGGAAGATGCAAGACGCTTAATGGAGGAGTTTGTACTTAGTAGTAGTCATGAGAATGTTCCTGCTATTGAAGATAAGCTAGAAGAACGGCCTGCATTTGGGCCTGTCAAAGTCATTCAAGGAGTCAAGAATGCTATGCCAAAACCATTTGGAAATAGTGGGAGTACTTCCGGAACTTCTTCGGCTGTTCAAACTCCTAATAATGAAAATGTGGAACAAGAAAGATTACCAGAATGTATTGTCCCACCATTTGAAAGGAATCTTAATCGAGATACTAATAGATATTGTTATAAACAATCGTTATCATGTGATCAGGACTCGGAGAAGAAACCCAAATTGTTCGGGCAATATTCCTTAGATACTCATAATGATAGCATAATTCAAGAGGCAATTAGTAAACCTGAAATATTCGAATCTGAAACGGACGATGAAACGCTAAAAAACGATTTGGTTGTTGCCAAAACAGAAATTGATATTTTCCGACAACGAAATGATATAAAAGATGGAGATACAGTGGTTTTGTATGACCAAAGCATTTATCCACCACCGAACGAAATACCTTCCACTAATGAAGAGCCAGTTATTTTACAAAATAATCCCATTTACACACAAGAAACTGAAAAGTCCAACCGATTCAATGCAAAGAAATCTCGTATGAAACGAGCGAATACTATTGATATACCAAAACCTGCGAATTATTATTATGATGATCATGACAGTGATGGAGAACTTACTGAACCTGAAACATCTCGAAGAAACAACTATTTAGCGTTAAGAGGACCAATTCGAGTTGGTCATAAAGCCAATGCACCTTTAATCGTACCTTCATTCGAACCAAAAACGGAATCTGACAAGAAATTCCTTGCTTTCATTAATCGTCAGAATGCAAATTCAGGCGTAAGTAATAAGATCTCCCTCTGGGATAAAGCAGGTCAATCGCAAAATAAAGAGCCGACTACTACAGGCGGCACAAATTGGACCAGGAAGTTTGGAAACATAAAGACTAATTTTGAACGTGTTAGTACTCATAAGCAGCCAACTATTGCTCCAACTGAATCACAACAGAGGAATTCAGCACGCAGTTTTTGGAAGAACGCCGAAGCACAGAAAAGTGCTAATCATACTACTAATAATTTACGTCAACGTTTCGAAGTTGATAATTCGCAACAAAACAAACATATTGTGACAGGCTGTTTGAAGGTCGAACCGCCACCTAAAAATTACAAATTCGTACCGCAACCATTACCAGTTATAAACAAATTTTCACATAATCCCAATGAATCCGCATTCAAACCAATACATAAAACACCTAAACCAGATGTTATAGCGAACATTAAAGCGAATGGCAGTGAATCTAGTACACCAGAAACTCCTTTATTTTTATACAGTCCAAAATCTTTCGAAGCACAATCTCCTGTGCATAATTCCCTACCATGGGGAAATAAAAATCTTAATCATTCTACACCAAATGTAAATGGGGCAGGTGAAAGACGCGTGCTTAGTTTGGCTGCAAGTAAATTTGAAGTTGCCAATACAAATAATACTCAAATACCAGAAGAACAAAAATTCGTGCCTCGCAAATTAAGCAAAGATAAAATTGTTGTACCAAATACTTTGTTATCGCAAAGTAACAAATCGGAAAAACTTGTAGCTTATGTACCACCAGTTACTCAAGTTGGTGGTGTACGTAAACTCAGTGGTCAATATGATAATAATGAAAACAATCGGGGAGAATATGTTGCCCAAGCCAATGTGAAATATAAAAGTGCATTTGCACCCGTACCACAAACACGTAATACGAATTATCATAGTCCCAACATGATTCAAAGTCATGACAAAATTATACCAAAACAATATCAAAATTCCAATGCTAATGATCATTTCCTCAATAGGAATTTAGTTACATCTCCACCTGAAACTTATGAAAAATTTCATCCTCATAATGAAAACCATCATTACGTTACTGAAAACATCCCACCAAGTTTCCATACAACTAGTCCTTTAGTTCAAAACATTCAGATGCGTCATGGATCCAATGTTGATACGCAAAGCTATTACAATACTGAACTTAAAAAACACTCTCCTATTTTAAGCCAACCTGTAGTTAATAATATAAAAGCTACACATGTTGATCACTACTCAAATGAGCAAGATCACATTACGCACCAATACAATCCAAATTTCACGCGAGCACATCTTGAAACCGAGCCACACGTGTATTACAACAATGTCACTTATCAACCTTCTACTATATCATCACCTCCACAAACCCAATATGACATTCAAACATCTCAACGGCCAAATTACGACACACAAATTTCTACAGAAAGTGTACACGAATATGTAGCAGTTAATAGCAAAGTTATGTCTGGCCCAATAACTCAACAAGCCGTTACAGTGACCAATATACCTAAAAGCCGCGACGAACATGACATGGATGCAGCATTAAATTTACGGAACACTCTTCAAATTAAAAGCGAAATTAAATCGAAATCACCTACATATACTCCGAAATTTTGTGTTAATGATGAACCTATGAGTCCGGATACTTTTGACAAGGATAATGTTAATACTGGTATCATTCCTGTACAAATACCTTCACCAATTCAAGAGAATCAATCTCATCAGCCAACAAAACATCCAAAACCTGAGTCACAACATTACCAATTCAAACAACATCATGAAACATATCATCATAATCTTCATTTAAAACCTTCTATACCTCAACAACGTCTGTCTCCTCAATTAACAAAATCCGATTCGTGGCATCAAGTCGTTCAAAATGAACAAAACGCACGTAAACCGTCCCCCCGTGCATCACCTAATGCTCGTACTGTTGTGAAATCAAAATCCACTCATAATCTGGCAATGCCTAAACAATTTGAAGCAGGCATGAGTAAAGATGAAATGCTGTTGAAGAAACGCACTATGGAAGCGTATTTTGGTCAACAACAACAAGCAATCAAAAGTGTCCAGTTTCAACCTCAAAGTAATCATCAACAACATCATAATCGAGGAAATTCAGCAACGAAAAGAAGCATAAACCGTGTGAAGACAACGCAGAAAGTTTCCACAATGACAACAGGTCTGTGTAGATCACGCACGTTGCCTGATATTGTCTGTCCTGATCTGTTAGATGAAACGAACGTTGATGAAGCGTTCGAGGATTTGTATCAATCGACAAGCTAACTGCATCGTATCATCAATCATCTGATAAGATCAGTGCATGGAAGACCACATTCAATCACTTCGTTCGCATAAATGAATTAAAGGATCAACAACATAGACATATTTTTTAAAAATCTAAATCAAACGTCATTCCATTTTTTTAAACTATTGTCGTGTATATGACTGCATCTTCTATTTGAATTGCATCTTGATATTGATATACGTCCGTTTTGTAGTAATATGCTCGATGCAAGTGACGATGAGATGAAAACAAATGTGTACGTTGTCAATTTTATTTGTAGTTTTCGCATTTGTTTCATTTTTGATTAGCTCATCTTGTAACATACGAGTAGAAACATCGTGTTGTCTCCACTTGTAATTCAATCACGCATATTGCGCACAATTTTGAAACATACATGTTAGAACAATATTTATGATAAACAGACAAACAAAGATAAAAACCAAGTCGCAAGCCGCAACGTGGAATTATTACATTTCAATTAGCATATCAGAAGAAAATACTTTGTATTGGTTGTGCGGTGCGCACACCAACAAATGAACCAAATTTATAAAATGCTTGTAGTCGAAAAAAATGAGGAGTACAAAATGCTCGCACATGTTGAAATTTTGCAAACGTCGTTGGACGTCGGACGAATGGTGAGAGACCTTAACGTGTGCTTTGGTGTTTAATATTTAATTAAATAAAAAATTAGTTTCATATCATTTTTTGGCGTGCGCACCCCAATATTTGAGACTAATATGCTTGCGCATACAATGTGCCAGATAGCTGATTCAATTAATTGTGAAAGTTTCTCATTTACCAGTTTTAGTTTTATTTTATTGTCTTGTTATTAAAATGAGTATTAAACATTTGTGGCGCTTCATAGTTTGAGCAGTGAGAGCATGATAACATTCTTTTGTTTAATCACATTAGTAATTTAGTCGTTTCTTTTGATTCCATCTTTATATTTGCTATATTTTCAGAGAAAATCGTTACAACCAAATCATTTAATGAGGGTCCGATGACACGCACTCAAGGTGAGAAATTTTTACAACAATGTTAATGTACGGCGATTAATGATTGCAAGCTCATTCGGGCAATCATTGAGATCACTAATTGCCAATTAACGTTTAATATTTTTCATTGATCGTTCCTTATTTGCCGGTATTTTTGTGCATGTTCGCACTTCCCGGATTACTCCTCGGAAGTTTCACTTCCGTGTTTTATTTTAGACGATCAACAGAAAATGTAATACTTTAATATTAACTCCTAATTTATTTTTAGTAACAACAAGAGTCACACAACAACAGATCGTTAAGAAACCAATGTCGCCGTTTGCAAAATTCCGTCAAATGGACAGGCAAAATAGCCTGAACACACCACCCAGGTAAACCAAACCAAAAAACTAATAAACTTAATATCATATTCAACAATTCAACCAAAATTTCTCTTTAAACAAATTAATAATAAATTCGGTGACGGTGGCGAATTCGAAAAACCGCAGGAGATATTAATAACTAATACGTTTCCATTTCCGCTTTCGGCACGTCCACTTCTTGCAGCACCCCAAAGACGCCGACAAGTGGCACTCAGATGTTTAAATTTACCGATCCAAATATGACTCAAAGCACCATCAAGGAGAGATTGCTCCATTGGTGTCAAATGAAAACGAAGGAATATGATGTGAGTCCCTCGATGTATTAGCAGGTTTTGTCGTGTTTCGTTCATCTTACATTTGTGTGGTCTTTCTGTGTGTGTCATTTATTTTCCGTGTGTGCTAATTTTAGTTTAGGAGGATTTGGATATAATGCCCTGCGTGTACATAGCTTCCGACCCAATTCAAAATTATAAATACCAATTGGATATATCTAATCTATGAATTCCAATTTTGCAGAACATAAAACTGAGCAACTTTTCGACGTGCTGGGCTGATGGATTAGCATTCTGCGCCCTTGTGCATCACTTCCTTCCTGATGCTTTCGACTATTCAAAATTGACGCCAAACAATCGTCGTTATAATTTTACTTTGGCTTTCCAAGTCGCCGAGTAAGTATACAAAGTTTGATTAGTAATATGATAAGGAATACTATAAACAGTGTTTAATTGTTTATTGCTTACGAATATGATTCCCAAGCAACTAAAATTGCAAATTCTTAGCAAGTTGTTGATTAAAACTTAAAAGAATTTTAATTTTTTAGTGAGAAAGCTGACATTGCGCCGCTTCTTGACGTTGACGACATGGTAGCGACGCGTCGACCAGATTGGAAATGCGTCTTCACTTATGTGCAGTCGATTTACAGACGCTTTAAGGATCAGGACTAAATCGTTTGCATCAGTGTCAAAAAGTCCAATCCCATTCTTCTTTCCATCATCTCATTTTTTTTCTGTGATGTGTTGAACGTGCATATTGTGCTCATCATCGAGCCTAGTTGTCGTCCAGTTGCCTCTCTCTGTTGTTGTCTTCATATTATTATTCTTATATAGATATCATTATGTTATATTTACGTTTAATGTTGCGGTTGCTTCTCCATATATTATATACATATGTATAGACTTTGATACTTTATACGTATTTTATTATTATGGCATGTAAGCCAATGAGCTTCTTTTTTATCTTTGGTTATTTTAAACGAATACTTTGTTAATTATAACGCAATTATGGGGTGTTGCTTCTCAACGCGCTTGGCGCAAATCTAAGGCTGCTTTCCACTTGCTTGAATTTGAATTCTTATAAAAACATAAAAATGATAACAAAAAAATTATGATATTCACACGTTCTATATGCTCAATATGTAAAGACGCTCTATAACGATTATTTTAATCTTTAGTTTTAAACAATCTGAAATATTGTTGCGATTCAAAATGGCATCGCATTTATATGTATATCTTTTATATTAAATAAATATTTATCTATTAATGTATTAACACAAAATTATATATGTATTTATTAATAAATTGCTTTTACAATGCATTATAATTATGAGTTTTTATATGAATTCTGAAATTGGTTACTAATTTCGCACTAGTACAGAATATACTGGTTTGTCTACCAGAAAACTTACCACGAGGCAATAATAGTCCAAGAACCTAGAAGAAATCAGTAATTTTTTAAAGAGGTTGAAAGGGTCTTTAAATAGTGTAATGTTACATCAATGAAATCTCAAAATCTAGAAGTCCAAATAAATTATATTCATATGTTAATTTATTAACCTATTAAATTTCAAAAAGTGAAATCCAAAAGTCAAAATGAAGTGTTATTTCTCTATTCTTTTCTTGTTCCTTTTAGCAATGGCTATAACTTATGCCCATGGTAAATACTAAACACCAATAATTTAATTACCAACATTAATTATGTTATATTGTCTCCAGAACCAAAAATACGTTGTTACTCCTGTGACAATTGTGAAGAAAATTTCGAAAAGTCAGTAAAAGCCTGCGATCATCGATTTTTCTATTGCATCTACGTGAAATTCAAGAATGATTCAGTAAGTCGCTATTGTGGAGATCGTGGAACTTGTGCCTCATTCAAGAAATACAAACAATGCTCATTATGCTCTGCACGCTTATGCAATGCTAAATTCAGGTCCAGTGACATATCAAACTCAGCATCAGTAGTGCTACTTCTGCTAATAACAATTCCCATTCTAATACGTGGATTTCACCATTAAAATTCATCATTCTGTATAAATAAATCTGCATGCCATTGTATACTTATACTATATTTTTGATCAATAAATGTGCGTTTAGCACAGACTTGTCTTTCCAATACACATTATTAGTTCATTTATGCGCCCGTACCGATAATTACAGCTTCTTTGAATGCTGAGAGCATTTCAGGGAGTGCGGGGTATGCACTATGCCTGAAACACTGATGGTAATTGTGGCCACGCGTTATCGGCGGAAGGTCGACGGCGGCGTAAATCGTTAGAATGACGCATGCGAATTTGGCAAGAGCGAAAGCACCACGCCGACTTTTCGACAGTATTCAAGCACTCCGACTCTTCGTCGGTGGTGAATTGTAATTGCTCGAAACGTGTACGACGACGCAAAGTCCGAAACGACGAGAAGATGTTGCGTTCTTTTTGGTATTATAGATAAAAGTTTGTTTAGTTAGCAGTGCGACAATATTTGTTTCTGGTGGTTGCATTGCCATCAGTTTAGAAGGTTTTATTTTATTGCATCTCGTGGAGCACCAGATATCAACAGGTACGTTTATCGATTGTTAATATACGCGCGCGACCGACTTTCAACGCTAATAATTTTCATGTATGGGAATAAATTATTTCAAGATCAACAGGGGTTCATGAATATTTGGAAGCATGTTTGGTTCATTCATTGATTTACAAGAGTAAAAGAAAATCAAATGTAAAGATTATTAAGGATTGGCAGTATTATTTGATTTTGCAGAATCTAGTAGTCTACCTGTCCTTGGCCTATAAAAGTTTTGATTTCTAATCAAGGTCATTTGTTCAGATATACAATTTGTCAAAACTAAGTTTCAATATTAATCATTTCTTTCTAATTTACACTTTCATGCATGAGACATTGTTTACTTCATTAAAATTCATAATACAAAGAATGAATAATAATAAACCGCACCTTTCCGTTTCCTAAAGATAAAAATGTTGTCCAAAACTTAATGATTAATCAATGACTTCATTCACAAATTGTTGTGAATTCATTCATTCCACTACTGCATTTAGAATTGGTAATGTATTAATGATATTCAGAATAATAAACAGAAACAATTTCCCCAATTGTAGATGCCGGAAAGTCTGCCACTGCCGACCTACAACGCCATGGCGGAGGCCGAGCCCGACCTAAGTACGTTCGAGAACAAGACTGGTCTTGCAGAAGACATGAAGTTCCTCGCATCCATGCCGGAGTTATGTGATGTCACCTTCCTCGTCGGCGATACCCGCGAACCTGTATGTGCTGTGAAAGCAGTCCTAGCAGCTCGTTCTCGAGTTTTCCATAAGATGCTTTATCAGGTAGTATTAACAATCTGAAAAGAAAATTTATTGAAACATAATTGGTTGTGTTTTACAGGCACCCAGTCCCCAACGTAAGAAGGAAGCACCACCCAGGGAAAACAAATTGCGTCTGTTTCTGAAACGCTCATCGGAACCGCTACTGAATCTGCAGAATGCGTCGCAACAGGTAATTGTAAGGTTGCCGGCGCTCAGCCGACAAGCTAGAGTGAGATCTATCTGTGCGCAGACCTGTTTTTTGCCGGTCCAGATTACTAATTAGCCGATGTTGTGCACCCCATTCAGAGAGGCTACACCCAGCAGTTGGCTCCTATCCACGAGGTAACCTTCCTTAGCCTTCCAAATTCTCCGATTTTTCGATTCTCACGGTTTTTTGACTGCTGTCTCGCATTGTTTGATATATTTGTAATTTTGCATTTTCATTCAAGTTAGCTTTCTTAAAGTTTTAAATTATCTAGTAATTTTAGCAAATAATGAAATTTGCAAAATTTGTATTCTAGATTTGTTGGTTGTTCAAGGTCATTTTAATAATAGACTCTAGTTTTAGTTTTAGGGCACCAAACAATTGAGAGATTAAAGTTCTTTGTAACTGGCATTTGCCCATGGGAGAAAAAGTAAACAAACGCCATGCTTGTGAATGTAACAAATTTTGCTGCATAATCAAAATCACAATTTCTGATTGAGTTTGCATTCTATAAAATCTTACATCACGTTTGGCACTCACTTATTATAGTAGTTGCAAATTTGATAAAATTATTCATTTGAATAATTTAATCCACATATTTGGAGAATGGAATATTTCTTTTAGTCTCAATTGAAAAATTCCATTTGTACAGTGTATTTATATTAATCGCATGAAAACCAAGCATGCCCCACCTGCTAAATAAATCACTCACAGAATTTTATAATTGTATAAATGTACCGTTTCATATACTACTAATAAAACTTTGCATAGCCACAGTCTCAGCAGCACCAAACCCTCATAATTGAAGAATTTGAACCGGACGTATTTCGCCAACTCATTGAGTATATCCATACTGGGTGCGTTACCCTCCAACCACGCACATTACTTGGTGAGTAGTAATTATACAACGATATAATATCAAAGCAAGTGTTAACAACAAGGGTGTCGATTCAGGCGTTATGAATGCTGCGGATTATTATGGTCTCGACGAATTACGAAGGGCATGTGCTGGTTTTGTGCAATGTTGCATCAATGTGGATACAGTTTGCGCACTGCTAGCTTCAGCTGAACGATACATTCAATACAAATGCACTAAATCATTGGTGCAGAAGGTAAACTTCTACAAGGATCATATTAAATCATTGCCTAATTGCGCGTGAAATGTTAGGTTTTAGAATTCGTGGACGAACACGGGAATGAAGTGCTCAACTTGGGTTCGTTCACCTTGTTACCTCAACATGTCGTTCGCTTAATTCTAGCAAGAGATGAACTGCAAGCTGATGAATTTACAAAATTTCAAGCTGCTTTAATGTGGGGTAAGACCACACCAAAAGTTTCTCAACTCTTAAATTATAAACCATAAAATTTCAGGCAAGAAATTTTGCGATAGCAACCAAAATACCAATTTGAAAGATGTGATCGGGAATTTTCTCGAATACATTCAGTTCCATAAGATCCCAGCGAACGTTCTCATGCGTGAGATCCATCCATTGGGCTTAGTACCTTATAGCATCATTATGAACGCCTTAGCTTATCAGGTTATAAGCAATCTGTATGTAGTTTGGCAAAGATCACTGTTCAAGCAGTCATTTGTTTTAGGCAGACCCAGCAAGCGTCGACCCCGGAAAGCTGTCTCCGAATCGAGTGAGACGTAACGCTCAAGGGCGCTCAATGTCTGTACAGAGCTCCCTAGATCCATATGGATCCAATACAACTTTGAGCTCCAGTGGCTCTAGCGAACTTGCGTCCTCCGAGGGAAAGCATTCGACGTCCAACTAACATACGGCCACTGGCGCGCCGCACCACCATCATCATCATCATCATCCCCCACATCCACCTGGACCCATGCACCATTCTGCACCACCAACAACTCATTCATCACCAGCACATTCATTCACATTCACAATTGTTCTTAAAAAAGTTACACCTATCCAGCGTCATTGAAGAACGCTCAAAGCTCATACCCTAAACAGCATGACACAAAGCACAGACATTTGAAGACAACACCAGTGCTTTGTTTGCTTTACGCATTTATCTTATTATCTTGCCTCCTTTGTTCCATTTGCCTTTATGCTCGCTTTCCATTTGATCCTTATTTGTTGCGCGGCGCAACAGTGGCTTGAATATTTCAATGTACATACCAACGGTACTCTTAGATTAAAAATTAATTTGGTTAGTTGGACGTCTTTGTTGGCGATAAGTTTAATTGACTTTGAGTTTTATCAGAATCAGGTATGTTGATAGCAATAATAAGTACATAAGTGATATTATGTATGTTGTTAACAACAATTGGATTATAATTGATGTTGATCTTCAGTTTTCTACTTTTGTATACGAGATGAATTTGTTTGTAGCTATAAGTTTTTGTAGAAGTAAATCAGGTGATTGTGATTACATATTTAATCATATTCAATATTTCGCTGATAATTTGCTGTTTCAATTATATTTATGATCAAGTTACTGGCCGGATGATGGCCATTAATGTTGCTGATAAATTCATATGTGTAAATTCGTTTGTCTGTGTCTGTATACAATATTAATTACAAATACATTGGCCATGGAAATTGCATAACAACAAGTGACGATGATTCTTAACTTGAATACAAATGTATGTCTCAACTTAGAGTTAAGTCTTGTAATTTCAATGTGTAGTAATATGAGACAAGTCGATCTTTGGAACTATCGACTATGCTAGTTGATATCAATGTTGATAAAGTCCGATTTAACTGTTACTACTAATACGCAAGACATTTGAATTTCTTTTTAAAATAAAATGTGGAACAATAAATAGTTCTATTATCGATGAGTACAATTGGAAAGCTAAGCTTTGATTATAAGGTACAACAGAACTAACTGAAACTTAATAAAAAAAATAGCTGCCTTTTTCTAGCAATACTGAAACAAACAAAAAGTTAGTCTAAATTTTATTGTCAAAGTTTATCTATTAAAATATATTTTATGTCCAGAGTCTTCGTTAATACATATTCTGTCTGTGTATTAATCAGCTTGTAGATATTGATAAATCCAAACAAGTATAAACTAACATTAAAGTTGGTATAAGGGTAGTATTTAAGTCGATACATAAGTACAGAAAACAGAGAATATTTTTATTACCGAATAATATTATTATGTGCAGATGTTGCATAAAGGAAATTCTATGTTATAAAAAGTACCAAAAGTTCTAAAGCAGTTTTCCATGGCCGTCGCTGACTTTCAGATGATATAAGAATTTTGCTAGCATGTTATCAATCTGTGCAATTTATGTCAATCGTATGTAAACGGGGTATGAATAATGTTATCAATCTGTCGAACATGTACATTATGTATATTGACATTGTGTATGAATCATGTAAATCCATATAAATCAAATTACATAAACTATCATGTGTTGCAAACTATCAGCTTTGTTTTTAAATTCACACCAAGTTTGTGCACCTTTTTCACTTAATACTTAAATTTTAATTCAAAGATATTTTCATATCAAGTCATTTATTACAGAATTTTAATAAGCTACATCATGTTTGGTTTTTAAACTTCCAGAGAGGAGGTGTTTTAAATTGCATGCTCCCGGCCCACCTAGCAATCGCCACGTCCTCCAGAATTTTTTACTAGAAAACTAGCGATAAATAATAAAAAAAAATTAAAATATAAAAAAAAATAGAAAGATTTTTGCATTTTGGAAGATTCGAAACTGCGAAACCCAGGGTAAGAACCAATGTTCTTCACCACTGAGCCACGCAGCTTGTTTACATTACAAAGAAATGTTTATTACATGACCCTCACTAGAATAAATCCGGCAAAAAGGAAAAGGTTTTGGATTCTTCAGTACAATTCATTAGTAAAACTATTGCAATAACATAAACATAAAAACAAATGATTTATTGCTATTATTGCTTATCTATAATTTACACTTAAAAAGAAATATAAAGTTAGGTGTTTGATATCTTTCCGATTATTGAAATTATCAATTACTAACTAACGAACATTACTAAATTCATATGAAACAAAACATATCAATAATGTTTACAAGAAGTATCAATTAGAATCTTAATTATGATAAATTCTTAGAATAGTAAAATGGAATGCTTGATTATACGTATGTTGTATTGTTGTGATTACTATGAATTAATAAACAATGATAGTGAAGTGTTTAAAAAGCGTTAGATTTCTTTCTTCTAAATTATACCGTAAGGGATTTCAATTTCTTTTATTACTTGCCAATGCATTTTTCACGCCTTTTTAGGGAACGGCACTCCCACTCTTTAAAATTTTAATTGTAACTATTTATTATAAAACTCGTATTTGTTTAAAATACCAAGAATGGCATCTTGCTCAGTCTAAAAACTAAACAATTTCTTCAACAAATTCATAAACTATTAGCAAGTATTGGTAAATTGATAAAAACAGTTTAGGAGTGTGAATAAAAGGGGGAAATAAGCTACCGTGATTATAAGCTTAATATAAACAAACAATTATTTATATTTCGCATACCTTCGACTGGTATAAAAGGAGGGACTGTCCGTTAAAACAATTAGTAGTGTGACAATTAGTAGTGTGACCTGTTATAGTGCAAATTTCATTATTATTTAGGTAATTATTTAAATAATTGATTTTTATATTTTTTAAAATTAAGGATTAAAGCTAAAATACAATAATAATAATAATATATTTCTGTGAGAATAAATTTTAATTTCTATTTTTTAATTTGCAGTAGTTCATAATATCCGGAAAACTCGAGTTCCTGAAGTTTGGAAGTTCAGCTGGTTTTCTCCAAATTACAACATTTCGTCATTTAAACAACAATTAATGCTATTTAAGGTAAGCTTTTTAAAATAACACTACAAGGTAGTTAGTGTTTTAAATTCTTCGGAGGAAAAAGTTATTAGTGAAGTTAGTGCATTACCATGTGAATCCAGTGAAAATGCCTGCTCGTAGAAATCTCCATCAGAGAGTAGTGTCTTTCTTCGAAACTCTTGCTTTATTCTTATTCTTCTTTCTCAATATAATTCCAATAGTGGTAATTGTGACACAAGTTCGTAGATTGTTTTCGCATTTTTTATAAATTCTAAACTTCACTAGTGATTTTAACTTTTTCATTCTATTAAACTGCTACTTATATTTTCCTAAATCTTAATTTCATAACTAAAGATTTCACAATATTCTTCATTTTAATTTACATTTACATTTTGGGTATCTAGCTAAACATGAATGCTATTACGGGCATTGCATTCTTTCTCGTTCTGCTTTTTAGTGTGTTTTTGTTTTTGATTCTAATTAAACTATTTGTCCCGGGAGCTATAACCATTTGCGAGCCAGATATTGTAGCTTAAAATTACTAAAGATGTAAAAAGATTCAAAATAAGGATGGATTGGAAGGCGATACTTTTCGTATTCTTCCGTTCATCCTTATAAATATTTTCAATTCTAAACATTTTTTTACAATAGCTTGTTTTATTAACTTTAGAAGAAATATGTAAACAATTAGATTGTTTATCAGTAAAATAAAAATATTCATAATTAACAATAATTATAAATAAGCATACTTGACAAAACTTAAAAATACACGACTGAGTCATTTTAATTCGCTTTATGTTTATATTTTCTTTGCTGATTATTAAAAGTAAATTCCATTGCAGTTATTTTTAATAAGATTACTTCTTATTGACATCAGAAAACAATTTTTTGATAAAGAAACGAATTACAAATGCGCTACTTCAGTAAATTCTTTGTAAATCCACGTTTTTTCAATATCTCATATAGTGCTTCATGTAATGGCGCATTCGCCATTTTGTTGTGATCCCAGTAAGCACACATATAGTTGATACATAACATATATGTATCACCGAAATAACATTGTTATATAACTTTGTTACATAACAGATACATCTCTGAGCAATTTCTCAGATACATA